>DWHV01000247.1:0-12098 GCA_018248035.1 Papilio joanae | reverse complement strand
TCTTCGCCTTCCTTTTCAATCGTTGTTATTTCTGTTACTTCTTTCTTGAGTCCTTTTTGTTTTTTGATCACTCGTTTGACTGTCTTGACCTTCTGAGTTTCACCACTTTCCGTTTTCACTTCATCTATTTGTACTTGTTCGGGTTCTTCTTTGATCAGTTCAGTTGTTCTTGTCTCAAGCGGTATATCAAAATCTTTGATATCATCTTTAAATATTTCTTCTGTGTGTTTCACCTTTTTGTTACTCTTTTTCTTAACCTGATATGTTTCTTTAACTACTTTTTTAATTGATTTGTCTGAGTCGCTTTCAACTTGAATCTCTTCAATGTGAACTTGAGATCGCATCTTAGGTATTTGGAAGTTTTCTTCAGGTAGTTCGATTGTACTTTTATCGGTATCTGTCACTAATGATTCATCTCCTTCATACTCCTCTATTTTTACGCTATGATTTACTTCTTTCTCTGATTCTTGTCTTTCATCGTCATCTAGTCTTTCTTCTATTACAATATTTGATTCATTACCTTTTCCATCCTCTGTTTTTCGTTTTCTTATTATAGTTCGCTTTGTCTTAATTTGTTTTGGTTGTCCATTATCAGGCGATTGAATGAATTTTGTTACTATTTCTTCACTTTCTTCTAAATCCGAAGATCTTGGCGAATCTTTGTTAACAAAGGTTTTTTCTGAAAAAGCATATTGTGTTTTAAATTTTACACATTTTACGCTTGCTCATCAATTGGAAATTATTCTACTGTAATTATCTGGATAAGATATTTGTACACAGTAAATCAATAAACCCTTTGAAAGAGTCGGCCTAATGATGTTTGCACTTTGCTAAAATACTAGTACATTGTACTAGTTACTAATAATATGACAATATTACCATGTTTGTATGACAAGAAATATATATTTATAGCCCTATTAGCTTAAATAGCCTAGATTATGAGAAATATGATAAGGGTGCAAAGGTGACTATAGAAAGGCCAATAAGTTGAGAATAAAATATAAAACAATGTCATAGTTGCAATATCGTGCGATTGTTATATCATTAGCTTTATAAGGTAAAATCGTTTTGAGTCGTCCCCTAGTGTCAAAACGTTATTTGTGGTAAAGAAAAACTGTTCACACTGAAACATACTGATGTACTTATGAGAGAAAGTTAATTTGTGTCTGGTTACTCTTTTTTTCTCGTTATGCTATACTGCAGTCGCTGGCCGCAGTATCGCTTGCCTCACGATGTCCAGTAATTTAGGACCGATACAATGTTGTTTTTTTACTATGTTATACGTTATTAAAAAATTAGGTCAAATGTTTACTTTCTTTCAGATGTCAATTGTGTGAAATGTATAACAATTTCATAAGTTGCGACTACAAACCGCACAACTTTTGCATGTTTTCAGTACAAAATAATAAAATACATTTTTGGTTGTTTTTGAAAATTCGGTCTCTATATAATATGTCTAAATTAGAGGCTGAATTTGTACCGACATGTACAGGCTGTCCGGTTACTATAAATGACAGGGGGCTAGAAAACCTTTATAACCAAACAACAATCATATTTTTGTAACACCCTGTAGAATCTATTTTAAATTTTTCCCAGATGAAATTTAACTTTTTTGCGCCGACGTCTTCCGGATGTAGAACAACTGATGGGCTCGAAAGTAGTCGGTAACGACACCGAACAAATACGTGAGTGTTTGTCTGTTTATAAATGTATCAGTTTAAAAGAATCCCTAGTTTCCTTACCTATAACCATATGGTACAATTTTAAATATGAATGCAATATATGATATACACTAATTTGTGAAAAATACTCCGCTTATAACCGATAAGTTGTTATTCTAAAAAGATTTTTTTATAACACGTTTGACAAAAAAACAATGCTTACCCTCTAAAAATACATCTTGTTGTGTAATCATTATGTTATGGTGACCGACATCAACAGTAGTGAAATTTGTTTTGAGTGCTTGTGGATACTCTTGATTGTAAGGATTTGTTTCTTCAGCTCTATTTTTATCCAACACTTCAATTTCATTGTAAAAGTTGTAAGTTTCTTTGACTTTTTGTTTTTCAGGCGTTTTAACATTTAACGGTATTTCAGATTGGATGCTCGTGTTATCAGTTACTAGTAAAGGTAAAATATTTGTAGTTTTAACAGTAGTGATTTTAGTCTGTGGTTGTTCTGTGACTAATTCATCCACCTGCAATTCGGAAACATTGACATTGCATTGAAGATGCGTCAATGGCGTTATATTCTTTTCGGCAGTTACAGATTTACTCACGTTGGGATTTTCATTTTTTACACTTTCATATACAAGCACATCTGTTTGACTTATTGGTTCTAAGTCAATTATATTTACGATTTTATTCTCTACTGTATTTACATTGCTAGCCATTAAAACGTTTTCAACTTCTCCTAAAATAATTTCTGTTAACTCAACCGGCTTTAATTCTGAAATTTTTTCTTGAAGCTGTTTAGGTTCTGTGTCATATTGGCTGCTAATTGTTTTAGGATGTTCGTGTGTTGTGTTTTCTGAAACCTGGTAACTTTTATAAGTTTCTACATCAACTGTTGCATTATCGCTTTTTGTAACAGAGAAATTATATATCCCAGCTACACTGTCTAAAGTATTGTGTTCACATTTAGTAACTTCATGCAAAACAATAGGTTTCTCTTCTGCTATTTGTTTCTGCTCGTTTTCTGATTTAACTAAATCAGCAACATTTTCACTCGACATTATTTCAATTCCCTCAATTGATTTCATTTCCAGTAGTTCTTGATCTGCAGTTTTAGGCTCAGTACCTTGAATGATAACATTTTCGGAGGTTTCTACTGTTGTACTTTCTAGTGTCATGTAACTTTTATTAAGCACATATTCATAATCAATTTTTTTTTCGTCCCGATTTTGGTCACGTAAATTTTCCAAATTTTCAATAGATTGTGGCGAAAAACGAACAACTTCTTTCAATGGCGCTAGTACAGAAGACGCATGTTCACTTACAGGACCACCTGTTATTAATGAAGTAGGGGTTTCTTCCGTAACTAGTTCAAGCAGTTGTATGTGTTGCATTTCATTATAACTTGACTTGGGTGTCAGTTCTTCTGGCTTTTGATAAATATCCATTTGGTCGACATTATCCATTACTTGTGTAAGCTCATTATTTAGACTTTCAGAAGTGAGTTGCAGTTTTTGTGCATTTTCGTATCGCTTTTTAGGTTGTTCAGTAATTCCTAATCCACTCTCTAAGGCTGTGGTTTCTACTGTAAATACATGGTCTAGGGCCGCAACATTTACACTTTGTTTATCGCAAATCTGATTGCTTTTGATATTTAAATTTTGTTCTTTTTCTCTTGTATCGACATCCGTAATCGTAATATGGTGCTGGGAATCCAAGTCGATGGTAACTTTCTCTTCTTTTGCTAACTTACAGTCTGTTAAATTCTCTTCAGATTCTTTTGGTATTACTTCTTCTATTATAACGGAAGAATGTGTGTCAAATACTTCCTTGAATTCCTTAGGTTGATATATGTTAGTTTGCTCGGTTACATATTCTTTCTCATTGGCATTTATTTCTGTGACTGTAACGTATTTGTCTCTTTGTTCAATATTACAAGAAGCATTTGTAAATGTTTCTTTATCAGTGTTAAGTTTTATTCCCTTTTCAAGTTTTATCACTTCTGTAACATTAACCGAATCACTCAATTCTATATTAACCAAAGGTTTTTCTTTTTTCTTCATGTTAACATT
The DNA here is from genome assembly GCA_018248035.1 of Papilio joanae. Lineage (NCBI taxonomy): Eukaryota > Metazoa > Arthropoda > Insecta > Lepidoptera > Papilionidae > Papilio > Papilio joanae. The sequence goes on along the minus strand of DWHV01000247.1, from coordinate 8,353 downwards.
AAATTCTTCCTCAGTTTCTTCGGCTTTAATTTCATTAACAATAAGCGGTTTTATTGATTCAAAATTAATTTCACCTCTTTCTTTTTTTCTAATATCTTTTGGTCCTAAAACAGTTGCTGATTCCGATGAAAACGGAATTTCAACATTAAGATGTCTATTTGTTTCTAATTCCGCAACATTTGTCGATAACGGCTTAGGAGTTCCTTCAACAATCAACTTTTCTTCTGATTCCACTATAACTAGATCTTTAACATTTACGTAAACATTTTGGGGAAGAACTATCTCCGCTTGTTTTTTATTGTGATCTTTAAATGACGGCAACTCTTCTTCTTTTTCACTAACTACCGTTTCACTTATGTTCACACATGGCTGCACCAAAACATTATTTGTAGGTTCTACATTTTTTGAACCGATAGGCGTAATTTTAGGCAGCGGTAACAAATTTTCAGAAGGAATAACTTCAGTTATATTGATAGAACTTATGCCTTTCACAGAACTTTTACTTTTTATTGAGTTTGTTACTTCTTCTACCCTTATTTCTTCCTTTTCTCCCAAAATTTGTTCTGTCTTTTGGGGAACTTCGTGACTTTCGTACGATGGATAAGCTTTTTCGAATTTTATGTTTTGCACTTCCAGTTCTAAGCTAGCTTGATTTGTTAGTACTTCAGTACTTTGCAGATGTTTCTCTTCCTTTATAGAATAGCCCGCGTTACTACTATGCGGTTTAAACTCGTTTTCAAATTCCTTTTCTTTTTCTACCGTCTGTATTTCTTGAACTTCTTTTGCTTGAGATTCTACGAGCATTTCGGTAGCGTGTAATGTTGTACCTGTTTCTTTATGTAATAATTCTGCTTCTTTTTCATTACAGATAACTTGCACACCTTCTACTTGCTGCAGATTTTCATCAAATGTTAATGTGGCTTGCTTCAAATCTGGTTTCATATCTTTTAAACAATCGACATTTCCAGATGTCAAGATTTCAGTATTGATTGCCCCTTGCAAGGGTGCAACAAATTTAACAGAGAAAGGTTTAGTTTCTAAAGTAGAAGATATATCTAATTCTTTTTCTTTGTCACTTATTTCAATTACGCTCGTCTGGATTGCTTGTAACTGTGTAAAGTCAAGTGTGGCGTTTGATTGCAATGTATCTTTTCCTACAAATGAAATTTCTTTTTCTGCCGGTATAATATCAGTTTGTTTTAAAACATTTAACGGCACTGCTACAACATTGGGAGCTTCAACGCTGGTCTTTGATTCGATTAGTGCATCTATTCCGTGGCTTATTACAGTTTCTTCTACGTTTGCAGCTTTACCATAAACTTCCACATTAGGTAAAGCTTTTTTATATGCGAATTCAAAATCATCTGTGTTTTTCAAATTATCTGAGTGTGATAAGATTTCAGTTGTTTGAATGCCGTGCTTTTCCAGTATAGAAACATCTGCATTTTGTTTATCAGGTCTTATGGGCGTAGCTAAATAATTCTCATTGTCAACTAACACATTTATATCGCATTCTGGAACTGGAAGTGTTGTCATAGAAATGATAGGTTGCTTTGTTGAAACTTGTTCTTTTTGTAATACTCCTTCAAGATTATGTATAAAAATTTCTTGTTGTGAAGCAGCTTGTATCGGAATTGCATCTCGTTTAGCCTTTACTGAAACCTGAACACTTTGGTCTTCTAGATCAGTGCTTTTTGTTTCTGGACTAAATTCTTCTATTACTAAAGCATCGTTTGTATCGAGTTTAAGGGAAGCTTCGTATGACCTCGGTTTTGTTGTTATTAAAGCCCGCTCCGTTTCATTGCAATCTGTGGTACTCACAATAACTTCTTTAAAACTAACATTGCTGACAGTAGCATGTTTCGGTATATCACCTTTAGGAGTTTGCTTGGTAAACTCAACCGTATTTTCAGATATAAGTTCAGATGACACGGCAACGGGCAGACTTGAAATACTAGGAGCTGCAGTAAAGCCTTCTTTTACCTCACTGTCTTCATAAATTCCTTCTTTTTCATGTTGTAGTGTTTCAGATACAGTTAAAGACTGTTGCGGAGCAATGACTCCTGCGTTAAGAAATTTGTGTTCGGGCATAAAATTTTCTTCAAAAGGTTCTTGTGTTTCTAAGACGTTACTTTCAGAAACTTGTAGCTGTGTCAAGAGATTCTGTGTTATTTGTGCCTCTTTGTAAGTTAATTTCTCATCGAGTAGTTTATTTAAGGTATCTTTTGTGCTAACTTCTGAAATCAAAGCGACTTTGTGAATAACGTCAACATCAATCTCAGCTACTTCAGTGGTTGTTGGAATTATTGGTTTAAAATATTCTTCCCTTAGGGAAGATTGTGTTTCAGTGACATTTAAACTTTCCTTACTTATAAAGTTCAAATTTGCAGTCTTTTGGCATAATTCCTTTTCGTTCAATAATTGCACTTGTTCTTGTGCAATTGTTTGAAACGTTGTTATTTCATTAAGTAAACTATGTTGTTCTGAAATTTCTTCTACAATATTGTTTTCGCTCGTTATTATGCCTATCTGATCAGCAGTAGTAACTTCTTGTGAAATTGGAGTTTGTAATGGATACGAAGTTGCTGTTTTAGCATGATTCGTGTTCGGGATAGCGTTTGTATCTAAACTGCTTTCCTTTTCAACTGCAGCGGTTTCGATGACGGATAGAGGTAAATTAGGAATAACGGCTGTAGACAACTCTCTGGGCTTTTCAATTCGGCAATCTTGAGGAGACTCCTGCTCATGTACTAACGGCATGGATATTACTTTTGCATTTTGTGTTAATATTGTTTCTACTGCAGACTTGTCGCCTATCTCCTGCGATAAAAATTCGCTGACGGTTAAATTGTCTAAAGTCTCGGATGTTATTATTGGTTTTAATGTTTTAACTCCAATGTTCGCTATAGCCGTCGGTTTGTCTAGTTTGGATATGAACCCTTTCTCTTTTTCACTTACATAAATTTCCTCAACAATTTTATTATCTAAAGCAGAAATTGAAATATTTGCTGTTGTTTCATAAGTTAATGATTTTGATGTTTCTAAATTAAGTTCTGAATCAATAATGTTTGTTTCGGTATTAAACTTATGTTGGTGTTCATTAAACCCAACACTTGCTTTTTTACTCACTATCGAATCACCCGGAAATTCGGACTCTTTTACATGTGCAGTAACTTGATAATTTTCTAAGCCAGTATGTACTTCCAAATCTTTATCTACAATTGCCATTGTGGGTTTTTGAGGTACTATCAATTCTTCCTCCTTTTCATGTAATTCATTCATAGATACAACAACACTGTCTTTTACCATTACATCCAAATTAGCCTCCTGAGTGGGGGGTAATTTTAATGCATTTAATAATCCTTCTTTCTCTTGCACATCATGATATTCGGTAAATATTTGATTCGAAACAAGAATATCTTTTCGTGCAGTTTCAGTAGGAACAATCAACTCAGGATAATATTTCCCTGATTTATCTTCAATAAAAACTTCACCGACTTCAACTGACTCCAGTAAATTAAAATCAACCTTGCCATGTATTGGTTTTTCTAAGCTTTGATTTTCTAACTTTTGTTCTCTACTCTCTTCCTCAACTTCTGTGACACTAACTTCACTCAAGGGCGTAATTCCTACTGAAGCATACGTCATTGTAAGTGGCAGACTTTTTATGGTACCTTCTTTTTCTGAACTTACTTCCTGCGAAATATTGACAGCATCTTGTAAAAACAGTGTTTGTTTTGCGTTTTCTTTATGATCAATACATTTTTCAATTTCACTTATTGAAGAAACTTCGTCAATAATTTCAGTTGTGATGTATCCGTCTACTGTAACTAATCCCTCACTAGCTTTTGTTTCGCGTTTTTGTTTATTTATCAAGCAATCTGCCACGGAATTACCCACATCTATCTCGGTTACCTGCAGGGAATCTGCTTCAGTAAACTGGGTTTGGGCTAAACTCTCCTGCGTTGTTCTTGTCTCGAAACTTTCCTCTTTTTCTTCGACTTGCTCACTATTGCTAATGAGAGGATAATTTGTATCTAACTTAATCCTGGCTGTGAAGTTGTCTTGCTTACTCATTTTTATATGAGTGGCTTCACTTGCTGGTATAATTTCAATGTTGTTTTCAGATATTTCAGTCGGAACAGTTGTAAGAAAAGGAATTCTATCCACTTCCAATATATCTGACTCTTCAACCACACAATGGTCAATTTTTTCAATCGGATGCATTTTCTGAAGTTCTTTTCTTACTTCTTTCATATCATCTTCATGAGTGAGACTACTTGTCTGTATGTGTTTTTTGCGTTTGCCGTGTTCTTTTTCTTTGACATCTGTGAAATTTGAGTATTGTAAATTAAGTTTAACTAATATTCATTTGAAAAGTTAAAATACTGTTTCTACTTGTGAGATAAAATATATAGAATAAAACTTTTAATTCATAAGCTACTTAAGCCTTTGATTAATAATGATTTTTAGACATACTAAATGGTAAATGTATTAATATGAATGTTAGTTGTACTTACTCGAAACGAAATATTTTAAAGTTATATTTCCAGAGGAAGTGCAAGCGCTCGAAGTTAAGTGAAGGCTGGATAAGGATAGAAGCACAATTCAAATAAGCACCGGTCTTAAAGGTTACATATCTACGTCATATAATTTTATGATTAGTATAATCAGATAATATTTAATTTTATTTTTATTCAAGAATATCGTTGTGATAAGTTAATAGCACTTTTCATCGTAATATTACGCGTAATGAATTCTGTGTAGATTAAAATGTCGCTCAAATATATTATTACTAGCTTTTGTCCAGGACTCCGTCCGCGCAGAATTAAAAAATAAACTTAATTAGTAGTCTGTGTTCTTCCAGACTATGTTCTACATCTATGCCAAAGTTTAGCAAGATCCTTTAAGTCGTTCTGGAGTACCTCCAAACTAACATCCATCCATCCATCCATCCATCCATCCATCCATTCATCCATCCATCCATCCATCTAAACATTCGCATTTATAATATTAGTAAGATTATTTGGCCAATTTAAGCGCAATTTTTTGCAGTTTTTATATGTATATATTTGTTTACTTGCCTTTAGTCGTATCAATATTAATGCTAGATTTATCTGCAAAAAATAAGTTTATTTATTAAAAACAATGTATGTGAAAACTTGACATATTATACATATACATATTATTCATTTAATAAATTTGTACCTTGTTTAACATTTATGGTTTTAGCTTCTGCAATATTTTTAACATTTGACTCCTCTACGACCTACAAACAACAATGCGAATAAAATAATTGTAAAACATAGTAACTATAGAACTTAATTATCTAAACCTATCATACCTCATGTGCTTCCTTTTGTTCCCAGGAACGAGGCTTGAAATCTTCGGGATAAAAGTGAGCAATAACCTCTTCAACTGAGGTATGCCTCATTTCGACCATTTTTAAGAATGCTCTAAATCCAACTTTAGCTGCAATTGCATGTTCATCTTGAGTAGTCTCTTCAGTAAGCACTTCAGTAATAAGCGCACTATGGCCTTGACGCTCAACTAACTTAACCAAAGCCGATTGTGACTGAGGTACTCGCAAAGCAGGGAAAAATTGAGAATCATATAAACTTTCTATTTCTTCAATTGTTAAGCCACTTCTTAACATGTATCCTATTTTAGCCAATTCTCTCAAAGGAGATTCTCCAGGTCCAAATTCTTTAGCATTTATTACCTCAAGTAGCTCATTGATTTCTGCAACCATGCGAGAATCTTCTTCTAACTTTGTTACGCCATAATGCTTGTTTAATTCAGTGCCTTCTAAGGGATGTACTATTTCAACCTCGTCTTTATGTGTACGTATCAGATAGTCCTCATGTAATTCGTGTTCTTGGATTTCTTCTCGTACAACTTTTTGCACGTCTGATTTTTTAACAATAGTTTTCTCAACTTTAGTTTTTTTATCTAATTTGGTCTTTTCCATTTTGCTTCTTCTTGCAGATTTTTCATTTTCTTCAATTTGTACTTGCTCTTTAGATTCTTCGGTAGTCGTCTTGTCTGAACGTTTTTCGTCCAGTATCTGAACTTGTCGCTGATCAACTGTGTAGGAACACCAATTTATAAATTATTATAAAACGATAATAATTATAAAACATGAGTTATCTACATTAAAACACAAAATAGAAACTAATTACCCTTTACAGAAGATTTCAACTCTTTTTTATGTTTTACCCATTCGGGTTTTCTGTAGTCTTTTGTATCAGTAATATCTGAAATCAATAATAAATATTACTATCATCATTATCATCTCCTTGAGCTTTTTCCACACACTTTGGGTCGCCGCACAAGATTTACGATCATTTTTAAAGATTATTAACAATAGTGAAATAAAAATATATACGATGTAACTTGAGTGATCGCTTAAAAATTTCGATTACCTCAAGACTTTGGTTAGCTAAAATTAAAACTAATTAAAAAATTAAAATTGCTAATTTTCATAAATTTGTTATTACTTTCACAAAATTTTACATGCTGTAATTATTGTTTATATTGATTAATTAATATCATGTACGCAGTTGGTAGCTACTAATTATACAACATTGAATTCTTAAAAAAAAAATTCAATTTGCACAATTGAACAAATAACAAAAATGCGGAAAATAATGTCGTAAATAAATTTGTGTTTATGTATGTAAGAATGTGTATGTAAAATAATTTGAAAATGAAATTTAAGAGGTAATAAAAAAAGGTTGGCAACACTTCAGATATGACTAATATGGTGAACAATGCACTATAGATTTGAATGAGTTATTGTAGTTGTTTTTTTCATTAGTCAAGGTAGGGATTTTAGGTAAGGTTAGGAATTAAATATCTATGTTTCGTTGACAACTACGCCTTGCGCTTGATGATACATATCTGTACAAAAAAAATTTTTTTTTGAAAACACCTAAATCGATGGAGAAATAATTATTTTTCTTCAAAAAGAAGAAATAATCCCACAGAATCAGCAATAAAATTCTGGTGTTCATCATAGTTTTTTTCGCACGCATTTAACGCAACGTTTTATATTGACTATTCGTATTGACTACGAATATCTACGGACTTGAAGACTTAATAGACTGAATATGTCATTAGTTAATACCGTCTTCGCGCAACGTCTTGGTTCCTTTGCCAAATATTTTACCCACAACAATTGACCTTATGAGGTAAAAAGCATGACATCTAATTGCTACATTATTGCTACTTGCTACATTAACTTACATCTATCTCAAATATAGCCTGAACTAATCATATTAGTCGGATAGAAATAAACTTTCTATACCTAATTTTCGACAACTAATAACTTAGATTGAACAATCTGCTTACTAATTTGTTTTTGTATATAATCCTCAACATACAGGTCTGCTCTTGTGTGATGTTTACAGACAATACCTTATTTAGAAATAAGTAGCTTTTATCAAGTTTTCTATCACTAAATCTAAATTTTACTTTCTTTTTACAAATAAAGCTTTTGCAACTATTTTCAATTTATTCTTTACATTCTGGATAGAAGCCTAAATCACAGGTAACTTAATCTGCAAGAAAATCAATACTTTACTTGTGTTAAATAACAATAATTGATTAAAGTGAAATTTTAAAAGTTGTACAAAACATTTTAGCGACTAACCATTCTCTTACAAAACAGAGAAAACCTTTTAACATCTCAGTACGTATTTATCCTATAGTCAAACATCAAAAACACGTCTTAACAGTCACTATTTTTTTTTTGTGAATTTTTACACCATTTTATTTGTTTTACCACGTTTTACCATCTTTAATTACTATTTGAAACACCCTAGCGACTATATCAAGCAACTTTATACATAATTGAGTAATAAAATTTCGACATATTCTGGCCAAGGAGCAACCGTTTTTTGCAAACTGTTTTAGTCGCTTGTAACTCACTTTCAACAGATAAGGCTGCAACTGTTGTTATAACCCCTAATGGATTATGTGCTTCAAATGTAATTTCACCAGTGTCATTTTGAAGTGTTTCAGGTATCATCAAGATTGATGTTCCGTCATCTAACTCCTCTATTTGATATTCTTCGGAATGTTTAATTTCCACACCCTTTTTCAGCCACCTAATAATTGGTTTAGGCATTCCAATAGCCTTAGCTTCCAATCTATAACAAAAGAAAAGATGAATAAATATGGGGTCGCTGTGAAGTTTGTTTTAAAAAGTTTTGATACCAAACGCACGGAAATTTTATACCTTGTAAATTCTCCTTCAGTTGTAGATACAACCGTGGGTAAAGCTTTTACAATTTGTGGCGCGAATTCTTCAATGTCACTCGTTTTCTGTAATTAACAGTTTAATAATTAT
>DWHV01000246.1:0-12128 GCA_018248035.1 Papilio joanae | reverse complement strand
CTTGTGCTGGTGCATGTGCAGAGTCCTCCGTCCATGTTTGGGGATTACCCAGCTTCTTGCCAACTTCTGAGCCAGGCGCTAAGATTGTGATTTCTAGCAATATCATAACTCTCCTGAAATAGTTAAGTTTTGCTGTTTATTATAAGAAATAATTTATGAATGCTTAAAATATATATAAGTAGATGTAAGAAAATATGTTCTTTGTTATAATACTATTTTTTAATTGTACACTTTTTTATTACACAAGTTTAAATATTAATTTTTTTTTTTTAAATATTACCAAGGGTTTCCGAGACCAAAATCTCTGTATAACACCTAGACATCCCTGTCAGTGCTTTGACAAAATAGAGATAACAATATATTTTAAATTGTGATTTTTAGTCTCAGACCCACTGTCAATAGTTTATTATATAAATTTAAAAGTACCCACTAGTGTACAATATCTTATAATATTGAAATAAACTGTATTGTTTTGGTATAGAGTGAAATACAGGCAACTGCTTTATTTGTTTAACTACTAAAATTCATTATCCACACCACAGAAAGAATTAGGAAATTAGGATGTGTCATACATAAACTGGTTTAAACATGAAAAGTTTTGTTTGATACTGTTTTCATATAAGGCCGTATTTCCTTATTTATGAGATTACCTGTAAACTTGCAATGTTTAAAAGCACTACTTAATACAATAATATAATACTTACTTTTCAGCATTAGGCTTTATTATTGAAGTGATAAAGCGGTCTACTTGGACAACAGAGTAGTCTGACAGTTCGCCGGTTTTCAGTTTGTCGTTCAATTGTGTCGCGAGCATAGCAAAGCTCAAAGAATGTTTGCCATCTGATACCAATAATCTGAATCTCTCGTTAGCGCCACTACCTTGTATCTTTTTGTTGCCGAGTATCTGCATTACCGGTTTATCATAATGACCGCCATTCATTATGACCTGTAAATAGGAGTTTATTTATGATATTCAAATAATACTACCAGCAGAAATAAGGACTATGCTTTTAACGAAAATCAGTAATAACAATACATGTTATTTCATTTCGTTACAATAACATACCTCCAGGGCCCCTTCAGATAATTTGTAACTCATAATTTTTTAACTCTAATCACCGAAAATCGTGAAACTATCATAAAAACGTTTGTCCTGTCTTTGTAATTATTAACTGGAGCTAATAAATAAATAATGTCCTCTTTCTCTTAAAATAAAAATCTTACAATTATAAACACGACAAACTTGGCGCGAATAGCGTTTTTAATTTGATTGACTTTTGACATTTTTATAGATAATATATATTTTCTTGGAGGTTGGAAAAGTCATAGACTAAAATATAAAAAGTAACAAAGATGACATTTTATTTTTTCCGCTAAAAATCTTCAAATAAGTCCCTATTGTACGTGGCGCCAGGGATAAATAAAAATTTTGTCAAATCATTTTTTTTGTAATACAGGGATCATGGTGTTCATGGTTAAAAGGTAATTTATTTATTGGTCAAGCAAAAAATTTGATCGTTTAATAGGCGTCTGGAAGCTAACCTGTATTCAAGTTCTGTTTAGTTATAATTTGCGATATGTATCTACCGCAGTCCACCATCTGGTCACAAGCGGAATTGAAAAATCCAAAGAAAGAAAGAACCAAGGAACGAAATACCAGAAACATTTATTTAATAAAAATAAAATTTATGAAAAATAAACCATTAATTTATTTTTATTTATACTAAATAACATCGACATCACAATGACACAACAATTACAATCACAGTGAAATATTATTTACAATCAAAACCCATAGTATATGTCAACAATTTATTTAATTACCAACAAATTTATATATTTACTATATCACACAACTTATTTTAACTACAATTAAAATTTAAGTAGGGATCCAGTATAAATACCCTGTTTCAAAAGTTGTATTAAACCAGTTGTAGATTATATATAACTAAAACACTCTTAGGTATTTCCCACAGAGATTCCCCCTAATTGTCAAAACATTAAAAAAACCTTAAAGTAATGTATGCTTGATATTCTTAATCATCAAAAAACTTAATGGTCATTTTTAAGTAGGTAAAGTATATTTTTTTTTTAAATGAGAAATGCAGCTATCGACCGACACAAGTATTAAAATTTAAATTCATAAACTGAACAATTTATTTGATAAGTGCGGTCGCCAGAAGTTCTAAAATAAAAATATTTTATCATATTTAGAAGCCATCCGTGCTTCCAATTCTCCGGCGATCGGTCTGCGGTACCAACTCGCCTTTGGTGTTCCGAGCAGCAGCTACCATTGCTGCAAAGCCGGCCGTCGGCCCCCTGGCCGTGGTCGCGTGCCCTCTGGCCTGCAGTGATTCTATTATGCTCTAAAAAAATATAAATCAGAAATTAATAAATAGTAATCAAGAAGTCCGATTGACTGTACGGGAAATAATACCTAAAACATCAACATTAGTAGTCATTTAGGCTATAGGCGAGATAAAAGATCTTTGATGCCATTGATCTTTCTTGCCAACAGGATTATCCGTATTGGTCTTCTTAGATCGCCCGTGAATTAAAAAAATAAGCAATCGATCTAGTTAGCCATTAAATATTGTCCTGGAATTCTTCTATTGTTGGCATGATATATTGTTGACATGTTGGTTGGTCACCGAAATTGTCACCTCTTTCATAGATAGTCGATATTTTGCCAATGAATTTGCTTGTAAACTTCACAAAAAGTATAATAAAAACATTTTACCGCATCGAAGTCTGCTTCGTATTCGATTTCCATGGGTACAAGTTGATGATGTAGCCGCGGCCGCTGCATCACCTCTGGCAGCTCCGCGCCTTCCACTATTGTATGCATCACCGCCTAAATAAAAAAATACATAATATCGAATTAGAACGAAGTCGCGGACAACAGATAGCGTTTTACAATCTGTTTAAGTGTAATTGGATTAAAAGATTTCTATGACAATAATATTAAGTTTAATAAACAACATTTTGTTGAAAACACTCCGTTGTCGAGTGGTTGAAGTGCTCAACAAATTTGCTCCAAATAAATTTCCAATGTTTTTATTAGTTTACATTTCTGTTAACTTTTAAGTAGCATACTTGTACTGTGTTTTAATAGCATGTTATCAACAAATAAAAAATAGCATCCGGTTGTGATTCATCGTAATTCCGACCGATTTTAAATAGATATTGGCTGCGTCGAAGCTAATTTTAAGTTTTGTTCCATAGAATATCAACTTTTTTTAATCAATTTCTTTGCATTTAGTGGACTTGGCACAATTTTTTACTTGTTTATAGTATAACGTAGTGAGCACTTACTAAGGCAACCTGTGTGGTGATCTTTGTGCCGCCGGCGGCGCCGAGCACGATGCGCGCTACACCGTCGCGAGACACGACAATGCTGGGCACCATTGAGCTGAGCGGCTGCAGGCCCGGCGCCAGCATGTTGGCCGGTGACGGCGGCAGGCCGTAAGCGGACTCGCGGTTTGGTATCGCGAAGTCGTCCATCTCGTTGTTCAACATTATACCGAGACTGCGCGATCGCCTCTGCGAGCCCCAACTGAGAAACATTAATCATTTCTTATTCAACATCATTAAGCTTACACAGTGCTAGGGCTCCATTGTATAGCTATTTCGGCACGTCCGAAGAGAAAAACTATTTCACAAAAAAGAGGTACGAACGACTTTGCTCTTCAGCTATCAACTTGTAATTTTTTAGCATAATTTATCAAAACACAGTCTGAGAATCAAAAAACCTGCATTGTGAGACATTTCTTCAAAATGGGAGGGAAAAAAACTTCCTCGTCTTTACTCGAATCGATCGTAAGTGGGAAGCGAATTTATTTGTTTGAATGTACATGTAGTTGATAGTGCTGGTGGCGGAGACGGCGCTGCCGTCGGGCGCGATGACGACGACGTGCGCGGTGCCGTGGTCGTCCGCGCCCTCGAACAGCGCGCCGTAGTGCTGCCAGTCGGAGAACGTGCGCGTATCGTCCACCAGCTCGCGGTGAGACTCCGCCCACCCGCGTGACGACAGGTTGCGTTCCAACTGCAAAACGTCAACAATCTATAGTCAAATTCAATGGACATGCGAAATTTTATTTACACATTTCTCTGGCTGAGAATGCCTTTTATTGTCGATGGATTTATTTTGGAAAGTTGTAGTGCTTAAAATTAATGTTGAATTAATTGATACAAACGTGTCCGAGTTAATAAGTCTATGATTACAGCCTTATAAAGGAAGATTGTTTAGATAGGTTTGTTGTAATTTCTCATTTCTATTGAATTCGACTATACATACGAGAAAACTTTTACGAGGTAATTTCATTAACTACACGTAGAATAAAAAAAACTCTGAACTAGTCAAAATTGAATTGAAAATATACATACGAAAGTCCAATTATAATAGATCTCCAGGCGATTGCAATTAGTGGGTAAAGGCGGAATCATATATGAATTAAGTTACCTGAGGGATGGAATGAGGCAGGTTAAAGCGCGAAGGGTCGCCGAGGCCTGTTCGCTTCGCGTATGCGTACTTGAACGTCTCTACTATACGGTGCCAGTAGAGGTTGGACTCGACCGGGGCCTCCGTATCGGCGCCCACCCATCCTCGCAGCATGTTCAGTATGAAGGCCAGCACCGAACCGGAACCCGGCAGTGGCGTCGTATATAGAGTGTAATCGTCCGATATGGGCACTTCGATCGGTTCTTGCCATTCCGCCCTAAATGTTATTTTTAATATAAAATCGTTATCTCTAAGCGGAATAAGTTACAGACTATACTATCAAATTGTGAACAATGCCAAAATGTTAATGTAAAAAAGATGTACACGATCTTGCTAGTTGATTATGAGTTCTTTATTTTAATGGCTTTATTTATTATCTATTTTATTTTACTTCATAATAAAATGAAATCTATGAGGTGGTTTTACGTAGATTTTTTTCACCTGTACTCGAACAAGTCTTCCTCGGTTACGATACCACCAAATCCTTGAATGTCTTCTACGAGCGCGGCCGTAAGGGAGCCGTTGTGTATCGCCTCCGGGCCCTCTTCCGCTATTATATCCAGCGTCCGCGCTAACGTCGGCTCCCGGATCATGTCGCCCTCGTTCCAAACCTCCCCCGTCTCTGGGTTCACGTACAATTCCCTATAATAGATTAATGGATGATTGAATAATTATCACTTCCTTATTAGCGGGTATTATTCAAGTAAGTAATTCCCTAAGTTCAGGTAATACCCAGCGAGGGTAAGCGATGGTGGAAAGTTGAGGGTTCACAAGTTGAGGTATGTGGCAACACCGAACACCGAAACAAGTAAATTCAGTTGGAAGGGGCCTAGGAGAGAAAAGTTTGAGAATATTTGATTTAGGTGCTCCTTTTACTATTTTTTGTCGTTGTCTGTATAGTTGGACCACATGACAAGTAGCATTATAAATAATGATTTTATTTCGACCGTAACCAATACCGTGACCATACCATAAAAAAGTCCATGACAAAGGAATGAATGAATTTTTTGCCATTTCGTCACGCGTTAGTTGTTGTTATCAAACTTTGTCGTTAGTTTAGAGATAAACTGTTCTATTTCTATATACTTACTCAAATGTAAGAATAGTCCGTTTATCACATAATTGTAGCAAAGCAATCAAAGTCTTAAATATTTTTTCAAATTCTAGAATTTTATAATTTTTTTTTTTTTAATAACAAAAAAATTCTTTAGAAATAAAAATGTTGAACGGCTGGCAGCGGGAACATACAAAACTAGGTCAAGTGATGTAATAATTAGCTGAAAAGAAGTGTACCTCATAGAGGGTTCCGCCTTGATCCTGTCGCTGTAGGAGTGCAGCACGCGGCCCATGTAGTTGTTGACGCGGTGGCCGGTGCGGCAAAGGTTCGCCGCGGGGCGCACCAATTCGCTCCACGGCAGCCGTCCGTATTCCCGATACAGCTCGCCGTAGCCGCGAAGCTCGCCGGGCACGGCTATCGCCAGTCCGCCCACCGTCGACGACTTGTTGTCGTACATGTCCTCGTAGGTGGCGGCGGGCGCCCGTTCGCGCGCGTTCAACACCCGCACCCGGCCCGTGCTCGCGTCGTACACCGTGGCCAGGAAGCCGCCCCCCAGGCCCATGCATTGCGCACAGCCCAGACCCTCGCAGAACAGGGTCGCTATCGCCGCATCGACCGCTGAACCGTTCTTCTCTAATATCTTACTGGAATACCGTAATAATGATAACAAACACGTAAATTTACATAATATTGTTCTAAAATTATAAACACAATTTACTATAATTTTTTTAAATAAGTTATAACCATTCCATTGAAGATAGTAAGTAGCTGTACATTAGATTCTAACATACAACCCAGAGTTTTATTACATTTTTAGACAAAAGGAAACAAAATTTAAAACCGAAATAAAGTTCGTTGGACACGGGCCATTGAAGCTAATGTAAAAATTGCATAAGTTACTAACCGTCCAATCGAAGCGCATTCGTAGCCATTAGCGGCGACAGCGGCTTGCGTGTAGCGCGGGGCCGGGCGGTCGCTGGTGTTCCACGGCTGGAGCACCAGCAGGGCGACCAGCGCGCCGACCACTCCCACCGCCAACACGCTGACCACTACACAGCGCCGCGACCGCCACACACTACCGCCAAATATTTACTTTTACCACACGATATCAGTAAAACCTCATCCCCTTGTCGATCATCACCCTTGAATTAGTTATTAATTGATAAATATACATATGAAATTTAACAGAATTCCGACCCAATATTTTGTTTGGGAGCAAGAGATTTTGTCTGTCAATGCGTCGTAATAAGTGACAGGCTGTTAATTTGTCATATTTAATGGCTGCTTGGATTGTCTTTACACTTGTAAATTTACTTTTACTAAAATTAATCTATTATAGCTTTTTCTTTAATGTTTAACGCTAAACAGAAATCGTTGTACAATTTTAGTATGATTTAACTACATTTTATTTGTTTTTCTATGTAAATGATATACTGTCTCAAAGAACCTTTTGCTACACCTCATGCCAGTAGTAAAATAGAAAAACGTAACATAAGTATCTATCTATATCTATATATATAAAAGAAAGTCGTGTTAGTTACACCATTTATAACTCAAGAACGGCTGAATCGATTTGACTGAAAATTGGTGGGTAGGTAGCTTAGAACCAGGAAACGGACATAGGATAATTTTTACTCCGTTTTCTAATTTTTTTTATTCCACGCGGACGGAGTCGCGGGTAAAAGCTAGTAAGTAATAAAAATAAGTATAATAAAGCTATATATGCTGCGTTTCATTTACAAGTGGTTTTTGATTACATGAGTACTATTAGACAATCTTTTGACCTCTATATTGACAATAATGTACCAATTATGTTATAGCAAATTGGGAACAAGGTTAGAGATCGTGCAGATCAGTAATTTTTGTAACTTGTGACATAAAAAATAAATTCGATAACCTTTTTTTAAAACTATCAAGATAATGAATGCAACTTACTTACATACTAGAATTACCTAATTAATGATTTTAACGACAGTATTCACGAGTTTGACATAACAGTGGAAATAATATAAAAAGTAATTTAGCTTGGCAATGCATTGGTTCTTTAGATATTGCGGACGTTCTTAGGCATCGGATCAATTAATCCAAATTAAAAAAACGATCCGGTACTCCTTTGCCTCTTTCTAATATAAAACACGGTTATAAAAACTTTGTAGTCAAAGAACTCTTTAAAAAAGTTTTCTAATTCATCGTAACTTCAAAATATTGGCAGCAATCTTTTTCGCATTACATTATTGGCTTAAATGAAATATTAAGAGAACAAGTTCTCTACGCAATCCATTAAATTATACTGCGAAATATGTTGTTTACAAACATAGTAACAATGGTTTAAATCGCGTTTCTAATTGCTAATGCGTATTCATTTCTCATACACCTAACTGTTTTCTATGAGAAACATTTAAACCACTATTATAACTTACTCAAATGAAATATTTGTAACCAAAATGTTGCGAAGCACTATTTTACAATGCGCTCTATTTACGAGAATACAAATATTTTGATTTTTGCTGTGATAATATACATACTCGTACTGCTTGTTTCTTGTAATACTATCAACCGATAGTTGTTTAAGCCTGGCATGCGTTGTACCAAAATCAATTTATAGCTAGTTAAAAGTCTAAATAACGCAAATCATATCAAATTATGACACAGTGTAAAATATTTTCTAAAAACCCTACCAGAATTTCATCAAAGTCTACCAAAAACTAATAGATTGTTTCAGGAAAGGCATAGAAGACACAAGTAAAATGTAAAATTTCGTTGTGGTCGGTGTCATATTATGCACTCTCGCTTGTAAGGATATGCGTAAGAAGGGAATAAATTTGGCGACTAATATATATGATATGTATGGAAGAGTATGGTGCTGTGCCGACTATTTGTACGAATAAGTACAGGTTGATGATAGACGACATAATTACAAATGTGAGTTTTATTCATATAGATAGATAGTTACATTTATGTAATAGTTTCTAACCACAACGAGCGTCATAAAATTCAGATACACTCAGTATAGCTTCCTTTATTTCTGAGATGAAATCAACAGTTGAAGGTATCAAATTGTATCTATACGATGAACATAACCAAGAATAATGACTCGTTAAAACGGCTAGGTGGTTAGAATAAAGGCTCATTGTCTCGACACTCGTTAACTATTGTGGAAATTGCTATAGAAGTAAAAAGACTATTGTTATGTAATTTAAAGCGTGATGTGTAGCATATTAGAAGCTAGCAACGTAAAAAATGTTGCGTTGTATGTAACTAAGTTGGCACGTGGTTTAGAATATTGTAGCAATGCCTCCGGGTTCCTGGTCTTTAGACCATTATTATTAAATGAATTGCAAAAAGTTATCTTCCAAAATGAATTGACCAACAAGACTAGGCATTTCGGCGGAGTCTCGTGAATGCCGGGTTGTTTTCTTAGACATTTAGATCTTTATTTAATGTAAACTAATTCCTTCATACAGACTGATTTAAGATCTTGCGGAGTTAGTTAAATGTTTAAGCCGCTTATCTTATAACAATGAACAATAAAGTATTGTTTGCAACAGCAATAGCTGTTCCATTGTCTCAACAATATTAATATAATTTAATATTACATATTTACAGAAAATCACACTTCAGTAAAAACAATGAAAGTCCGGCGCTAAATTAAGTGATAAAAAGTTGTAAAGACTACGTCCGAAACTAATCATATTACTTGACCAACAAACAGCTGTATAAATACGTAATTTTACCAATTCATATTTTATAGAACAGTTTTTATCTATTACTTTCCTACGACATATTTAGATAAATACATCGGAATGCAGACAAGTCTGTCAAGATAAACGTTTAGTTGAACGAGATCTAAGTGAAAACTTGACTCATAAAATACATTCACTCTATCTATAAGATTGGTTTTATGTGAGAAATAGCAATCTAAAAAACTGGTTATGTAATTTTAATTGATCAAGACTATTAAGGATAACATGCCAATTGGCAGATGCTAAACTAAAGTTATAGAAAACAAAGAAATAATTATGACAGTTACTTGCTGTCGCCTGAGGCTTTTTGCGGGGAATTTAAAAAAAGCTTATGTAGCCTTTGCGCTATTGCACTCTATTCTGATTCAAATTTTATCCATCTAAGCTTTCGCACTTATATTAGTAAAAAGATTTTATGAGTTTATAAGATCTGTGTGCGCACATTTACATATCTTCAACACCAGCATGATTTTACTTGTTACGTCGTCATATTTATCAGGCTCAAGATAAATAACACAGCGGTATTTAAATTGTAACGTTAATGTGTTCAAATCTTCTATCTTTATCAAACAGTTGATAAAGTTGGTAGCGTATCGTGTACGATAAATCCGATTTAATACTTTGATAAGTTTGTGATATCGTGAGAAACATTTTTAAGATATCTTAATAATAACATATAAAATATATATGTAGTCTTTAAAAACATTGTATACTGATCATCAAAATTTGTAATACACTTTTAACATTTCAATTTCTCCCAAAGTGTTGTTGCATTGTAGTGAAACATTTTTCTAAGTAAATCTAAAGATGTTACAAATTATATTAAAAAGTTTTTTTTTATGGCTATAACATTCAATAGCTTTTAATATGACTTGCACTTGAGTGTAGTTACAAAACAAACATTGACAAAGCACTTTTACAGCAATTATTATATTATTCAGTGTATTAAAGACATTATTAATTTATTTAATGTGATTTAATTTTTACATTTTGCTTTTCAAAAAAAAGAAGCAATTTATCTTTTAAGGAATCAGCTTAGTATTAACTAATTGTTATTAAGCGATCAATTTAATCGAATCAATATCATTATAATTAATTATTAAAAGATAATTAACCAATTTAATCTACTTTGAACTAGGTTGACATTGGTATCCTACTAGTTGAAAATCCTTTGCAAAGATAGCAAAAAAAAAAACAATTGCGTATTTGAACAATAATAACAAATTAGGAATTCAATAAGTTTATTACTAAATTTAATCTTCATTTAATCTTATCATGAAGTAAAACAAATAGGTATTTACATATTTGTGGATAATTATACGTTTAACTTATTTCCGGCTATTTTTATTTAAGCAGGTTGCACACATTTAGTTATAACTGAACAGTCGGACTGTTCAGTTATAACTGAAGGTGTAACCAGTGTTAGGTATTGCGGAAATTCTAATTTAAAAGCAACGCAAATAATTAAATCACATGTAATGTTTTATGCTTTGTAATAGCAAATATTAGCAGTTTTATATTTAAAACTTTACCATGCATATGTGTTAAAATTTCTGACAAAATGTAATTTCGCGGATCTTATAATTGAACAGGTTTTGAATATAATGTCATTGCCCCTGTATACCTTCGTGTGACCTTATCATATTGATAGTATAAGTGGATACAAGAATTGCCACTTAATTCGCAACTGAATTAAATAATTAATTATATTGCAGTTAAAATTAGCTTAATCCTTGTTCTATCCTAAGAATTACCGTGGCTTATCCTATACAAAATTATTCATGGTGACCGCTCTCTTAAGAAAAATGAATAATGATTGATGAAAATTTAAAATTACTTATGGAAAGAATGAACATAGATCAGAATTTACATTGTTTGAAAAATGTTATTCATGCCTCGATAACGCGAGTGTGAATACACGTGTTTTTATACACTGTCAGTGTCCGGCTGTATCAATTTCATACGAAGGAAGGAAGTTATTGTTTATATAAAGTGATCATGGTTTAAGAGCGTCGCCAGCCGATAATCTAGGCTAGATCTTAAGGCAGGTTGTGATTTTTTTTTATCCAAAGGTAATGTTTATCTTGCTTAGCTAGGGAATAGGAAAAACTGACAAGTAGTTTTTGAGTTATTTATGTGGATTTATAGGGATTGTAAGTATTTTTGTATATCTTACTTAGATTTTTATCTATTTTATATTTTTTCAGTTCTCGAGGGGCATCTCGAGAGCCCTCCATGCCTCCGTTGACGTCGCCTATGTCTTGGGTATTTAATTTTCTAGGATTAATAAATAACGTGTTAAGTTAAGCTTTTGGGCGCCAAAAATCGCCACATGTTTGACTTACCATCACGCTGAGAATCGAACGCTTGACTTTTAGACCATGTAATCAATGCAGCAATCATTGTGGTATATTTATGATGTTTTAAACTTATTTAAAATTCAAACATCGTACCTAGAGTGCTATTTAGTCTTTTAAATACGGTTTGTGGACCTTATTTTTTTTTAAATACAGATTCAATTATTTTACAAATTTAATGCATATTTAGATCAATTAATTTTCTTTCTATATCTATTGTACTTCGAACTAGATAAGTATGTATTTTTATATTTAACTTTTTTTTAGATTATATATTTGTTTTTAATGGAACGAATGAGTGTTGTAAATTAAAATTACCTTGCACAATTAAAAATACAGTTAGTAAAATAGATTATAGTAAAGGAAAAATAAATCAATGTAAAAAGAATAGTGTAAGCGTTTGAACGTGATGTCATAAAACTGGTCTGTCTGTATTATTCTTACGAAGGCTGTTAAAATTTCAACAAATA
>DWHV01000245.1:0-12154 GCA_018248035.1 Papilio joanae | reverse complement strand
GGTGTGCGAATTTTATTATAATCGGTTAAGTGGTTTAGGAGTCCATTGAGGACAAACATTGTGACACTAGATTTATAATGTTAGTAACATTAGTCTTTAGCAGTAACAACTCTTTACAGACACAAGTCAATTTTCATTTTACAAAGTTCATTTGCTATTTGACAAATCTTACATTAGATTTTGAACTTTGAAAAAACACTTTCAATACTTGAACATCTCCAAATAAGTTTTTCCAAACGAGATCGTAAATAGAGTAGAATTGCGGATAACTGCAATAAACTTTTTTTTTTCTTGTTGAGTGTTGCATAGCTTGCACGATTTTTATATATTACATATAAACAATGGAACATGTGCTTTAAAAGAAGGCATTTTTATATTTTATTTATGTATGTTTATTTATATGTATCTACTAGCTTTTGCCCGCGAAAAAAAAATAGTAGCCTATGTGTTCTTCCTGACTGTGTTCTACATCATTGCCAAATTTCATTGTGATCCGTTGAGCCGCACCGGAGATACCTTTAAACAAACATCCATTCATCTAAACATTCGCATTTATAATATTAGTACGAAGTAAGATTTTTTTAAGTATATTGTAAGTTCACGCATATTCTATTTAAATAACACAGTAAATTGTGAATTACACGAAGAATATTCAAAATTTTAAGTACCGTTTCATAAATTATTATTAAAATTTTTTATGCATGCAGATTATTTTGTGACTAAACCGATCCATGATCACTATGTTATTGCGACAATCACAATCTTGTAATGTTGTTGTCCTTGTCTGTTTCGGAGGAGACCACTAATAGCATGGCTTGTATAAAATGTTAGTGTCATATTTAACGATGTTATTTATATATAAAATTGCTTTTTTCTTTGTATATTTTATGTAATTTATATTTTTATTCGACACAAAACGCAAATACAATAATGTTTTTTTCTTTGCAGCTCGCAATACTGAAAATTACAGGGCAAATTCTATGTGACCCAAAGAACTGTATAAGATTAATGATAAGTGAAGATTGTCGTTACGTCGTTACTAGTCAATGTTTCCGTGTTCAATAGTTCGATGTTCTAATGAATGGGCGTTTATCAAATAGTTTTAAATACATAGTGAACATGTTAACTTAATTTTATACATTTAAAAAGATATGCTGTATTTGACAAACAGTTTTTACAGATGCTTAAAGCCTGCATGCGAAAATTTAACTTACAAAATATTACCTTCACTAGCTTTCTCACAACTAAGTTGTAGAAGCACGATATGCAGTTCTGTATACAATCAGAGATCATCATTCATCCCATTCATTCACAACAGCCAACAGTGCCGGCTGCTTGCTAATAAAAGGAAGAGATTTCGCTCCAAGAAGCCATTTGCTAATTCAAATGCGGAAATAACAGTCAAGTCAATGGGTGATTCATTCCAGCCGTCATTAAACCATGTCAGTTACGGGGGACAGTTCGACGTGTAAGTATCGAAATAGTATTTTTATTTTTCAATATAAATTTTTAATTTATAAAATCCAATATAACGGTAACAGTTAAATATCTATTAACAAAAATATATATTTTTTTCTTTATAAATGTTTTATACCGTGTAATCGTTTCACTCTATATAATAGTCCTTATGTAATACAATAAAAACACGAAGGTTATTATCTACTTATTGTTATTAGATTGTCGGAAGATGAAAGTCAATCATGGATTCAGTTAAATAACTCGGCATCCACAACTAACGATAACCGAAGTATACGAAGGGAAATTCCTCCAAATTTTAGAATATGGGAGCCAGTTGGAAAGTGGAGTAATACTTACGATGGTATGATATTCTGCATAAATAAAAAAAACAAAAAATGTATATTATAACTCTGGTCAAGGTTGCGGCAGTATGTTGGGCGATAGGGAACCAATCATTCGGCCATCATTAGGGTAGGCTTACGTCCACTTTTAGATGTCCACAAGTGACTGAAGTACATATATAGTACGTAATACTAGATTATTATGTGATTTTCAAACATTTTTTCATTTTCAAATGTCTATTTTGACAAAGCCTCAGTAGCTTGTACTGGAGGTTTTGCTAATTTAATAGAAGTTGGGGTTATTAAGAATAATTAATTATTGTCGTTGTTATCAAGGCACATTGATAAATAATTTTAAATGTTTTGGAACTGGTTAGTATTATTATAAGGTTTTTGATAACCAGCTTAATAAGTACATTTTAATAATATATCAATTAGTTAAGTGAAGTGCTTGTTTCAGGGACCAGTTTTAAGTTTAAAGTCGTATCATATAATGTTCTGGCACAGTGTCTATTGGAATCATATCCACATCTCTACAAAAATTGCTACCCTCACGACCTCAAGTGGCACGTGCGCGCAACACGCCTTTACACTGAGATTCTTCATCTGGAACCCGATGTAAGCGTTCTGTCAAAAATCTATACCGCAAAAATCCACTGCCTTGATCTGTTTCACAATGCCCAAGTAAAATGCTGGATAACTAAATAAGGTCATTGGAATATAATATAAGGGTAGTTCAAACTAGCTTATTTAGGATTACTTGGACATTGTGAAACAGGTCCGTTCAGACAGATCGGCGCGGAGAGCAGATAAGAGTTATCCCATCGCAAATAAAATTAAGCTATTCGTCATTTTTACGCTTCGTGCAGACAGGACTTGATAAGACAAGATGTGCAAAGTAAAATTGATCCTTGTTGTAGATATTATGTCTGCAAGAAGTTCAAGCATCACATCTAAGCAGTTTTTACTCAAAGTTCGAAGAGATGGGCTACTATGGTGTATTTAAACAAAAAACCGGTCACCGAAAAGATGGCTGCGCTATATATTTTAAACGCTCCATGTTCAATCTTGAAGATCATCTTAATGTAAGTAAATGTTATGTAGTTTGTCATAGATTATTTACTACGTTAATGAGTATGAGGTTTTACCGCGACGACTTTTGTAACGCAACTGGAATTTACGATCCGATTGATTTAGTTTCTATCAAAGATCATTGAAATAATTCTCTCCAATTTATTTCGATTAACTCTGTGCAAGTATCCATTAAATCTGGTTTTAAGTCATTAAATATTTATACCTCCCCTTTTAACTACTGTCTAACAATACTTTTATTCATTCCTTTGTTTTACTTCTCCCATACTGTTGTTAATATATTGGACTCTGACCTAATCAATTTGAAGAATAAAAAAGTGTTTACTTCTAAATGCCATCAATCAAATTGTAATCACCCATTGTTTATTTCCCTGTTGTTGTAACTTTGATAATGTCCCCAAATATGTTTTAAATCCTCAACTACAATAGATATTTGATATACAGAGCGTGTTATGGCTTTTGTCAAAAAGGAAAAAACAAATTGAAAAAATATTCACACCGGTCTAACTATGGGTTTTCACTGCCGGAACATAAATATAGAAACATGTTGTTATTCGGAAAAACAGATAGATATATGTTTTTGTGCATATATCAGTCTCTATTTGCTAGTCAAATTTCAAGTCTAAAGTTTTGTTGACAATACATTGCCTGTTAAAATTATGTAGTCCACGTGTCACAGGAATCTTCAAAGCCACCAAAAAAGAAAAGCAACTGTTTATGCTCATTATATACATTTACGATTATCACTCACTAAAGAAAACGTGAATGTTGCAATTTTTTTTGTATATGAATCATGACACGTGTAAACCACAGCTCGATCTGTTTCGAAGGTCCTCTATTGTTGTTAGTCTGTGCGCACGAGGCTGTAGTATCTATATCTTTGGAACTGGCTGACTAAAGTATTTAGGGGACGTTCTATTATTTTCTTAATTACACGTGTACATACGAGATTATCATATCTCTGAATAGCCAAACATTTTATTGATTAGTTATTGAGCGGATGGAAACTTGCAATGACTGAAGGGTGATAGAACTTTAGAATTTTTTGTATGGTTTAAGAATAACTAACAAAAACCCTCTTCGTTTATCTCAAAATTCGCCGTACGAGTTTTATAATAAGTATTAATAACTATTGTTCGCTGGTAATGGAATAAAGTGTATTTTTTGTTTAAGAAAAGTAAGTGTACATCTTGTTTTTTTTTCCCTATACTAATTATAACATTTGGCTTTGCTGGCAAGCGGTATATTAGGGACAAGCCTACAAATATTGTAATTAAAATTATCCTTGTACATAAGAAATATGTGTATGGGTGTGTAGGTGGAGTTTTATCAGCCAGATCTGCCGATGTTGAACCGTGACAATGTGGGCATTGCTCTGCGCCTCTCCCCGCGCAACCCCCGCGCCGCCCCCACGCCCTTCGTCATCGCGACCACGCACCTGCAGTATCATCCCAAAAGAACCGACCTACGTCTAGCTCAGATACAGCTGTTCCTCGCAGAAATTGATCGCTTCGCGTACTATAACGACGGCAAGCAGTGAGTTGCCGTATATCTTAAGTAGTAGTAAAATATTCGTATGCATATTAAGCTACCAGTGATTCTTAAAATTGCTCACGCAAATGTATGATCATGGCGATTTTTTATGCTTTGTTTTTATGTAGAATATAGCTATATATCGCGACTGTCACCTAATGTTTTGCGAAATATTTACTTGTATGTAACTCGGCGTATTTGTGTGTACTTTTTTATTGAAAATGGTAAATCGCAATATTTTTCAGAGCTGGATACTATCCAATTATCCTGACGGGAGATCTGAATTCACCACCTAACAGCGCTATTATACAACTACTAGGAAAGGGACATGTTTGGTAATTACTAGTATAACAATTTACTGTATTTTTTCTAAAAAAAAAACGTGCTGGATGATGATATTTGTATGAAATGAAAAATTATGGTTGTGGCACAATGGTGTGTGTGTGTGTGTGTTTGTCATTCAGCTTTACTTACAAATTAGTTCAAAAAACTTTCAAACTATAGATCAAAATATAGATATTTTGTTTCAGCGCCGCTCCGTTCCGAGATGATTCAGATTGGAGAAGAATAGGTGTAACTGATAATTGTCAACATCTTTCCGTGTACTTGAGTCGACAGAGAGGCATCTCCGCTGATACCAGTACGTTAAAGGTAACTTATTAAAACATAACTAACGCCCCTAACAAAGAACGGATTATCAATTGGCGACCACAGACATCTCTCTCGCCTCTTCAATATTCTACGCATGCTCGTTGGTTAACGTGGGTACTTAATAAAAATAGTAACATAGTGTTAAGTTTACTTTCTCCTCTGTGTTGTTTGTTCTAGTAAGTTTGCTTTTTATCAATGTTAGTAACCTCGTAATTAAAAAAAAAATTTTAGGCATTATTATGAATACAAAAACGGTATTAGTGGACTCTGAATTAATACTTGAGTGTAGTTGTTTTTGTATTTAGCAAGGTATTGATTGAAAATATATTAGACATTTGTTTTTTTTTCAGATTTTCAACTCTGAGCACGATAAGGGCTACCTGCCCACTGTTGAGTCTGCTGACGGTACTGAAGAGTACGGCGCGATGTTCAACAGCGGGGAGCTGACGCATCCGCTGTGTCTTGCCTCCGTGTACGGTCAGCACAAGCCCGATGGTGCACCGGAGGCCACCACCTTCCAAAACTGCTGGCTCACCGTCGATTATATATATTTTAGGTATGGAACCGATTTAATAAGCTATTAAATATATTTTTGTCCTTTTATTTTTAATAATTCAAAGGAATAGATTTGATTGTTTATATGACCCACTATTACTAGCAATATGATGTCCAAATAATGGCGTTTTGTAAAATAATAAACAACCAACTACAATAAGTTATATTTTCATCGCGAAATTGATTTTGTGATAAAGAGAAAAAATCCACTAATATTTTGAAAATTACGAATTTTAGCTTTAAAATTAAGTATTAGTGTTCGGAAAAGTCCTTGATCATTTTTCGGTTTCAGTCGCTGCAGTACACTGAGACTATTGGAGCGTCTCCGTTTGCCTACAGAAGAGGAGTGTATGAAGATGGGACCGTTACCTAATCACGTGTACGGTTCTGATCATTTAGCTCTTGCAGCTCTTTTCGAACTCAAACCACCGACCGCCAGTTTATAACACCACACGATAACGAAACAATCACGAAATATAAACATTGAAAGCGAACCGAAACCGAAGCGATGCAAATCTGATTCAAAGTGTAATTTGTTTCGGTTACTGTACCAGAAATTGACCGTAGAATTCCACTGCCGTAACTTATATTTGATATAAATTGTGTCCTTTTAGAAATTACTTATTAAATATGTATTAATGTCATTGCAGTGGAGTTTTACAGTAATATAGAACAAACTCAAAGTTTGTGCAGCAGTTACCGTGGGTTTCTGAATCCAAAATCTCTAACACACAGACAACACACAGATAGTAATATGTTTTAAACGGAGTTTTTAGACGCAGAAATTCACGGATAGTGTGCTACAAGCATAAAGACAAATAATCTATTCATATAGATCGTAAAGCAAGAACTTTTCAAATAATTTTACGTGACTATTTTTATTTTTTTTATATTTTAATTGTTTTTGTATCGACTACGTGAGTGATTTAATCACTTATTTTAGCCACATTTTAAAAATCGTACATACAATTGACGTGTACCATATTTTAATTAGTTAATATTTTTTAATGCATAGTTGTATTTATGATAACAATGTTGTTTATTCAATTGTCTATGGTTTTTCAATTGTTGTCTATACTTTTTCAAAGACAATGTGACAGATATGTAACAATAAAGTGTCACTGCAGTCGAACCAACTCACAATTTGCATTAGTGTCTTATTGTATATATATGTACACATCATATTAGTAGCATTGTTAGTCCTTTGTCTCACTTTTTTTCTAAAAGGTTCTTTTCTAATTTCAAATGAAAACTGACATCCTAAAAAATTTAAACTCTTTAAAACATGATGTATTTTTGTATTGAATTTTGTTTTCTCATTTAAAAGTATTTTTGCATTTTGTGGATTTTTAGTGCCGATGTATATTTTAAGAATATTGTTTAAAAATATTTGTTTATAAAAATTGGAACCAATTGCATGTCTAAAGATGTTATTGAGAAGTATCACGAATTACTGATTAAAGTCTGGCACAAGTTTCTCTGACTGGATGTGCAAAATAAAGTATACGTCATTTAATTAGAAATATTTTTGACCGAAGTAAAAAGGGTTCCCCGCTAGGCCTATCAAATCCATCTCGAGGTAAACGTGATAATTGCTACCCTCATCGGGCCAGAAAAGTTTGTCGCACTATAGTTCTGTTTAAATAATATGATAATGTAATTATCAAATAGGATTATTGTAAATATAAATATTATGATTATGCAAATTACATATAGACATTGACTTACGTTTTAGTTCATTGGATTGGATTTTAAATGGGTGTAAATTTTTTTAAAATAATGTTTTAATGGCTGTTACTTGGGGGCTTCCATATTTTCATGAAAAGTGAAATATTAATAATTTTAAATGGCTGTAAATGCATAACTAAGGTTTTAATTAAAAATTACAGCGTTAAATAATTACGTAATGTAACAAAACAAAATAGACCACTTCATTTAGTAACAGTTGATGTTGTGTAAGTGAAATTACACCCAAAAAAAATCAAGCGATTTTTTTATTATGTTTGTTTAAAATTTAATTTTTAAACTCTTATAAATTGTTTTAAAAGACACCCTTAGTTTTATTGCATTTTTTTTTTCAGGGAATTTATAAATGAAACATTGATAAACAGCCTTTAATCATTTGAAATTTTAATAAAAACATTTTAAATTAATTCCTTGTATTTTTTCTTCGATATTTTGATGTTACAATTAAGCAGGAAAATTGTGACTGAAAAGATATTTTTAACTCCATTTTTTGGATTTATTTATATTAATTTAAGTGCAGATTTATGGGATAATTAAGAATTCCAACATCGTCCAGTCTATTTTAACTCTTCATTATTATCGTGCAAATCCACTGCCGAAGACATGATCAAAAAATATTTGCACAAAAGATTTTTACTTTTACTCTTTGAGGAAATGGAGATGACAAATTGTTATTCAATATGTTGTTACTACAGTGGAAACTTGCGGTTAAGACATTAATTAAGCTAGATGAGATGAAATAAAACGCACAATGAAACATCAAGTCACTTTATTGAAATATTTTACAATATTGATTTACAATTTGAAGGGAAAAATAAATAAAAATCAAAGCGAAGGAGATTTATATAAATAAGTACAAGTGGAAAAAGCATTAGTTATAGTGGTACATCACAAACTGATCCAGCATACAAGATTTTAATCGTGAACTGGCGGCGTCCAAAAACCACACTACAAAATGTTGCCAATGTTTCAGCTGTTATTCAGTGTTGCAATGCACCGAATGAATCTTATTAAATAAATTATATAAATCAAGTGTTAATTAAATTTATAAATTAATTACAATTATTCAGTACATATTTTGTTAACAATTTCTATTTTGTTGTTTGATCGTCACGTTGATAACCGTGGGTTTTTATTGCCGTAACATGCATACAGAGATATTACTAAGTTTGTCATAAGAAATTGAATATAGACACTGTATGTATATTGTACGAAGGTTCCGATATTGGACAACCCACGGTCACTTAGTTGTATGTGCAATGAAATTACGTGACGCAATGTTGAAATAAAATAAAATATTTATCAGCAAGGAGCAGACTTAATTTCCATACATGACCGACCCTCACGAAAATCCTAGTACCTCATTGTATTATATATACGGAGTATTTATTTTAAGTTTACTACACCTGAATAGGTACCCCAATTATGTATTGGGTTAAGGTAAGTTACGTACGGTCTCTGTGATAACAGTGGCCAGAGGTGTCATAAAAGGTACACTAATATATTACAGTATTGGTGATATGAAGGGAAAAAATTTATATACTGTCCCGCGATCCAGTTCATACAAACATACGAAAATGTTTTCAATGTGGTTGTTTTTTATGCCCTATGATAAGTATGACATTTTATTTTTTTATTAATCATAGGTGTCAGAATTGAGGGTGCGGTCAAATGTGTTAAAGTATCTTGGTATTGCCATGGGTTTACACTGCCGACACACATGCACTGAAACATATCGCTATCACTCTTTCTCCAAAGTGAATGAGAGGGAAAATTATATGTTTTAGTGCATGTATTTCAAGCGATGAACACCAATAGCTGTTGCTCCTTGCTTCATATTTTTTTCTATAAGCAAATAAATTTTAAACTTATATGTTTCATTACATTTTTTTGCAACGATCATTAATGTATAAGTGCATATGCTATGTCATGACGATATCGGGGATACACGATTCGATGAATTTCGAAAGACATTGGTAACATGAAACTATGTAAAGTTTCCAATTTTCTTTACTCAAATCCAAGTTCATGAACTTTACCAAAGGACATTTTCTTGTTAATAATTTATGAAACTATTATATATATTAAACTTTCGTGATTTTGAATACATTTAATTTATCTTTTTTATTAAGATCTGCCAGTTTTTTTGTTAATTCTGATATTTCAAAATGTAATCTAAAACCTTATAGTTTTTTTACATATTTTCTTTAAATTTGCGGATCTCATTGAATATTTTAAAAACGATTATTGTAATATACATTTATTTATATCATTTATTGTCTATAGGCAAGATTAACGCAATTATGGGATCAGTACATCATCTTACAAAGAAACGTGTAATTATTATATATACGATATTAAATACTATAGAAGTTAGATACGCCTTCGACCAATACATTTAACATCTATCAATATTGGATGGATATTAGTTTAATAAAATATGCTGCAAAATTTAGGTTATTTCATAAGACCTCATCTTTATGTATACTATTCGAAAAGCTCTTAACATTAAAAATCTTATTTAAAAGTTAGGCATAACGACAACGGAGGGTAGAGGTCTGTTGAACCTCCACCCTTTATCCTAAATTATAAGTAAATTGTTTAAAATTCGAATATGTAAATTTGAATGAAAAATGCCTAAGCTCGTTTTAGCAAAACTTTAGCGTATCCAACGCAAGTAAATTGGATAGGATTATAACGTGACCCAAACGGGAACTTGCACCGCGACGCACTGTCTGACGCCAAAATCTTTTCAATGGTACGTTAAAAGTTATATTCGTTAAAATTTAATTATTATTATAGGAAGATATCTTTAATCACTTAATCGATGCTTAATAGAATAAAAAGTGAATTAATTTTGTGTTTATATTCAAATATATTATGAACACGCTTTTACCTGGACGGAGAGGGGACAAGTGAAAAAGAAAAATGATATCAATTAGGAAAATTTGTCAATATTTACCGATTTTATAAAAAAAAACTGATTATATTATTGTAATTTCCTGATTAATTCATAGTTTTTTTAAATGTTTTCGAGTAATGGTATAAAGCTGTGTAATGATGATTAAATCGAATTACTTTTTTAAAATTAAATACAAGATGCTGATCCCATTTGCGTTTCGGAATTCATACGATCGTGCGCCCCCGGCAGTCACCGAGTCGTGCACTCGCACACAAAACAATAGTGTACTTGAAAACCGTAAGTTACATAGCACATGTTTAAAACGTCTGCAAACATCACCTAACTATACATCGTGAAACAAATTAAATTTATAGAGTTACAGCTGATTCCTAAAGACCATATTATATACAGCCGATAAGTCAAAATTAATATCGTCAGACTTTACATAATAATTTTTTTTTTTGCCAATTCCACCCTAACTACAAAATATTACTCGAATAGAAGTATGTGTTTCCATCAGCATAAACTATGTGATTAACAACTACGTAATGGCAAGTTTAATGAACAGTAAAGAATAATAACTCAAAAAAAGATTTTCTTAGGAGTTTAGCTGGCTACATGAGTACACAGTTACACATATAGTTATTACTAGAACAACTAATTCTCACTACACTTATTACATGAAATACCATGACTTCGTACAGGTCGAATCTTATGAATACATAGATCGTAGCTAGTTGTTAAACATTTCCGATGTACAAGGTTGGTCATCTTTTTAGCAAGTCGAAAAATCGAATTGACTGTCTGCATCTTCATGTTATTTGTAGTGTCTTCATGTGTCTCGAGTGTAGTGACAATTAGAGATCTTTAAACATTAAAATGGGGTCCTTGATGACTTACCTTTTTAAGAAAGACATAAAGTTTCATGCAATATCAACTAATAATACTGAGCGAAAATCATAATACGCCTTAAACGCAAATACGGCGTACCTACAATTTTGGCCAACATGAGTAATTCACGATTAATTCTAAATATCTCATGTCCATTTCAACAAAGCCGAAGCATAATCTTTAAGGAATTTTATTCAGTAACTTAGTGGCATTTGCTATTTTTTTATTTCAGTGCTTGCTATACAACATGATTTAAAGACCTTCCTTATCGTTATTTTTAATTTACATCAAAGCGGTAAATTAGAGACCAAAAACGTTTAAATGTTTGTGTTCCTTTTTTTTAGAAAAATGCAGAATTAATAATAAAAATTGAAAAAGTCGACAACAATCAACTAATATGCATACTGATGATGTTTAATTACTTGAATGGTTTGAAGGAGGTATTGATTGTTGCATTGTCGCTAAGTCATCGGGACCCACTTGTTTTAAAACAACAAACACCACATGAATTAACTACGATTAAAATCTGACATCAAATTAATTCACGGTTTCCTGCAACAGCCTCGGATACCTGTTTCTACAATAATTTCAATTTCTGAACAATTATTGTGGTACAAATAAAGTGTTGATTAATATTGCATACTTCATGTATAGCAAAGTTTTCATACTTTTACTCTCGTAGTACCCGTTTTCATGTTTTATGGTTTCGGTGAAACACCATCGTCCTCAACAAATCTGTGAATCCCCGAGGGTCCACAGTCTAATTGAGATCACTGATGTATATTCGTCGGTGATTCAAATAAGATATTGTTGTGATTAGATTTCCTGTGATATACCTGATGATATACTTGTCCCACAATAACATTAAGAACTGAAAAAATAATGCTCATTTTACCTGGCCGTATCAGAACAACGAATCTATGTAATTGTTTATTAAGATATGTTGTATAGACAATGTTTGAGTGCGTCTACTTCGGGCACACGT
>DWHV01000244.1:0-12199 GCA_018248035.1 Papilio joanae | reverse complement strand
TATAGGATTCCAATATCTACGTTAACAAACAAATTCAAGGTTGACAGTTGATAACAGTTGAATAAATGTGTATTTTCACTGAGGCCGGACTCACAGGCGATATGAAAGTGTTGTGCTGAAATCAGTGGTATTTGTTTTAAAACAGTGTGTATCCAACATGGAAATATCAGATATTCGAGGTCTGTCTAAATATTCTTAATGCATTATTCATCTTTAACATTTTTAATATATCGCAATTTACATATCGTCTACAAAACAAACATTCTAAATAATGATCTCTTTTACCATATGACTAATACGTCTTTTATAATTTACGAAGTACAGTCATGCACGGAAATAACGTCCAATGACACTGCGTCATAGTTATTAATGTCTGGTTTACATTATACTCGTACAGTAGGTCAATATCGCTGGCCTGGAATTACTTCATGGACCTGAATTTAGGTTCACATGCACCAGTTAGTTTACATTATACAATATGCATTCAAGTGCTGATTTTGAGCGCTACTGTCCTACTGTACTGGAATAATGTAAATCAGGCATTCATATTTTTTACTATGTTTTTTGCTTGTCGTATACGATATTCGATCCTGCATTGGAAGCGATATTAATACTTTGACTGTACTTTAATTTTAACCTATTAAATACATTGTATTTGTATGTATAGTTTTGTATTTAGAAGCGTATGCATTCGTGTTAGTTTCGGTACAAAACGTAAAGGTTTATAAAATAAATTATTAAACCTAACTTTTTTACACAAAGCCATTCAACATAAGCTATCAATATTATAATGTTTAACTACATATTACCTTCAAGTTATCCAAACAAAAATATATTTTTTTTTCACACTTTTTTTATTTTTTAAACTGCAATTTTATGCTTACACTAAAATCAATATTTAATCAATGCATATTTCCTGCGTATTTCCTAGTCTGGATAAATTTTATCTTATTAGGTCCAAGATTTAATAGTCTATATTCTCCCAGTAGTGAAGTTCTTACAACTTGAAAATAACGCGTGTATTTTAAAAAATAAAGCGTAGAAAATATCCATTCGATTTTCATTATTTTAGTAACTATAAAACAAGATAATCTGCAAGTACATGGTTCAAAAATATTATTTATTTATTTATTTACACACTGGCAGCTAACTAACTGATGCGTGTGCCAAATAGTTTGAAGATATCTTGTTTGTCAAATCTGTTTTTGAAAGTTTATTGTTGGAGCCATTACTACAATCTCTGGGAGTTATACGAGTTATGAAGTTAATATGTAACCAATCAATAGATTTAATAAATTAAATATCTACTTTTTGAGCATATTTAACTTATATTGGAAGAATTCCATTGTTCCAATTCGCTATTAATACTTACAGATATTCAACAACCAATAACAAAGAAGGAAATTCTTCATTACTCATTAAATCTTGAAACTGGGGAAATACAAGACTTTGTTTGACAAACTTAATTATGTTTCTTTTGACATTTATTTTAACTCAAGAAATGTTAACTAATTTTGGTTACAAATTAAATATAAATAGACATAAATTTCAATTTATAAAACCCTTTACAGATTAACTTTACATTTGCTATGTTATAATTATACGATAATCTTTAAAAATGCAACGAAAATCTTGTATACTTATGTTCGGAACGTTATCTTTCTAAAAAAATATTTTAAGTAATAACATACCGTTGTATGCTCGACCTTGAATAGACGCGGTTAACATCATCAATAACTATCTGTTTATCACAAGATACGTAACTTAAAGAACGTTACGCATCCACGTTGGGACAGCGTTAAATATTTAATTTTTTCAAATCCTAAAACAAACGTCAGTGTGACAGTTGTTTTTTTTAATTTCTCTAACCAGCCAGTGGTTTTTTTTTCAGTGAGTGTATCAGATTTTCCTTTATAATCCTAATTTTCGTTTTTTGAGGTGTTACTTTTTTGAGTGCCAGAATTTTATATTTTAAATCGATTGGTTCAATGTTGATTTTCCTTGTCCGGACTTTGTGTGTTAAAAATAACTTGACTCGGTGCAGTTAAATACAAGGTCAAAATGTAATAAATATAATGAACCGATAGTATAAATAGTTAAAAATGTGCACGAAAGGAGTTTTTTCTTTATTCAATAAAGGCAAGTATGCTATTTCGTTGTGCCAGTGTGTTTTTAATATTTTTTTTTAAATGTGACAAATATTAAAAAGATATTTTTGTTAATAGTTAGAAAACCCTCATGACGTTCTAAAAAAAACATCTACTTATTTAAATTTATACTACATATATGAATTTAAATATTTTCCTGGGAAAAGAATTCACAAAGATATTTAAAATTAACATATTATAAAGGTCAATGAACCATCCTTGAGTAAAGTCCTCAAGTAAAAAGAATCTGTTATTTCATTCATTCAATCGAGATAATAATTTAAAAAAGTTCAATACTGTTTACACTTCCAAAACACAAGTACAAAAAACAATGTTCTCATTTATTTTTTAAAGAGAATGAAAGAGACGATCATATATTTTACAAGATGATTCCACAATGGAAACCTTGCGGTAAATGCAGAACAATATTTGCATTTATATTCACGGCTTTGTGTCGAGCGAGAAAAGTACTTGAGATGATGTCATACCATTAATACCTGCCACAATATTTACATATTGTTGTGAAAATATTAGTGTGGATACAAAATTCAGTTCAGTTCAGTCTGTAAAATTTTATTATAAAAAATGTACAGGGCTTGCGCTAGGATAGGCCGCGGTAGGACGACCGACCAGGGCACTGGATAGGACGGATCGTTACAAGTCTACGTATTACACAATCTCGTAAGCCTAAGCCCCAAAGCATGGTAAAAATGGGGCGCTGCAGAAATCTTTCCCAAGGCGTTGGTGGCGCTAAAACCAAGTCTGGGATTATGTTTATCTTTTGTAAATCTTTCTCTCTTTTCCAAATCCTATCTTTTCCAATTCCTTTTAAGATTTTGAAATCTCTAAACTTTAATATTTTATGTTGATTTATTTTCATTTTAACAAATAAATTACCAAGTTTAGATTAGTTAACATAAACTACATTTTCTTTCTTTTAACTTTATCCTTCCTCTCTCTCGTGTCCGTCCCATAATAAAAGATCTATGTTATTGCTTGATACTAACATTATTTCCATTTCAGACGTAGAAGAAGGTTACAATGAGGATCGAGACAACCTGCAGCCACTAATCAACATAAATAACCCACATGACCGCCTTCGATCCAATAGACCACAACAGCTCGGATTCGCTGATACGATGTAAGTCACGACTGTACTTCTTATCGTTGGTGTCCAAGATCAAAACACCCTGTATAATAATATCGCTATCTCAATACCAACGATTAGTCAGCTAAGCAATAAATACGTTAATTCACAATTTTGCTAAGTTTCATTACGTCTAGTCCCAATTTAAATTCAAACTCGGACTCAGTTCAAAATCGACGTACTCCTGTCTGATTCCTATTACAAGAACTTTGATTTGAACATCTTGCAGTAACCATCTTTATAATTTTTTTACAACGGCAAAATTATGCTTATTTGAAGATTTAAGAAGTTCCAACACAATAATCATCCAACGAAACGATTTAAATACGTAGATCAATTTATTCCAGGCCTGAAATCCAAAAGATGCACATCTACGATTCATCACCATCAGTCATGTCCACGCCAGATGTAACTCCAGCACCAGAAATAGAAGACATATGGCCGAGAAAATTTCGACGGAGCGACCGACGGCTCAGAAGACTGAACACTGAACTGCTAGAGGCGATAGAGAACCATGAAGTGGAAGAAGTTGAAAGGTATATGACAGGCTTTACGTCGGGAATAAGAGCACTCTTATTCCTGACGTACCAAATATGATATGGCAAGCAAAAAAAGTAAAATTCAAACGATGTAAAGTCACCATTACTTCAGACTAGTAGTTTTTCCAAACAAATGTATTGAACCTGGGAACATAATATCTGTCAATCAACCTTCAATCAAAACGCCGAATGTATTTTAAATTCACATCTAGCAACCATAAAGTCAACATACTAATAATCGACTTCTAAATCTGTATTGACTTACATATCACTTGATCTATATACATTAAACAGCATTCTATTGTTTTTCATTCACTCTACTATTACCAGGTTGCTCCATTCCGGTGCAAATCCAAACGCAACATGTCGTCTAGACCTTGTATCAGCTTGTCATATAGCTGCTATAACTGGTGGAGAAGCACTCGGTCTGCTTGTCAAGTTCGGAGCTGAGAAGCATCGGTTAGACCGACTGGGACGGACCCCATTACATTTGGCTGCATTCGCCGGCAATGCGAGACAAGTTGCGATAATGCTGGACTTTCCAGAAGGTCAGAAAGCTCAGTTAATACCCATCAATAAGGACATTTAAAATTATGTACTAATAGAAAGATCTAACGCTTGTATATACCGCCAGGGAATAAGTACACACGTAATGTAAAATATTGTACGGAATAATTTACTCTTCCAAACAGTTACACCGATCGTCATGTTCTTAATTCAATTGTTATAGCCTTCAATTAGCTTTAATCTATATATGAATTTGCTTGGATAGTTTTCGTAAATACGGGTAGCATGGATACTTAAAGGCCGGCAACGCATCTGTGATTCCTCTGGTATTGCAGATGTCCATGGGCGTCGATGAACACCTTGGTGTTCCCGCTGCTCGTTTGCCCCCTTCTCTTATAAAAAAAAAACATGGCATGATATTATACAGAGTATTTACAGGAACAAGCTTAATACCGATCAGGAAATATCTTGATCAAGATCTGATTATCACTAAAAAGTGAAATAACAAGTATATTGTCACTAATCAGTATATTTATCGTCTTCTCATAAGGACAATCAAATGGAATTCTTTATCAGGTACAACTACTGCTTCCGTCTTCTTTGAGACCATTCTTAAGACCATCAGCTCGTCTGTTACGTCCTGTTAAAATGAATACTTCCTTAGGTATAGAATTAGATAAAAATAAAATCAATAGACAACTTCCTCACAAATAAAACCAAAACCTTACAGGAAAAGTGATTAGATAATTAAGAAAAGATCTTCTATAATTCAGAAAATTGCTTTAAAGTTTGCATTGCATTTGTATAAATATCTTACAATTTCTTTAAGCGCGTTGCTAGCGAAGTGAGATAGATTCCTCATATGTGTAGAGTAAGTGGCCGCAGTCAAACTGTCCAATGTGGTCGTCTCAGGAAAACCTTCACAATTAACTATGATTGTGCCTACTACGTTTCCATTTTCATTGATACGAGTCATTGTGTTTGTAGCTCCCGGACCCTTTAATAAAAAAAAATCACAGACAATTTAGGTAGGAAGATTGTTAGAAAACCAAAAGGCTAGTACATACTGTCTTTTGGCCATATCACCAGAGGTCCTAGCACGAATATTATTGATAATCGTCTTCGTATCATCAGCGATAAAATTTGTATTAAAATTTGTGGAGCGATTTATCGTGCGTAAAGTCCACAAATATCTTATACCTTTTTGACATAATTGAAGATAACGAAGGCGATTTTCACAAACATTCATGCTAGGCCAGATGTGATCGCGCTAGTTTATCCATTAAAAAGTCATAAAGAGCCAATTTGAGATAGAACATCTTTACCCTTCTATATATCTGGTTATGGTATTCATAGTCAAAGAATTTTCTTTTCTAATTATATTGGAATATATCTTAAACATATTTACCATATAATTCTGAGCAATTTCCATTTTATCATCGAAGTAATTTGATGTACACTATATAAAATTACCAACTTTCTTTCCTACTTTTTTCAACTGACAACTTTAAACGAGACAAATTCATTCTAAAAAGAAAAATACAAAATTGCTAAAAAGTTTCCATTCTATGAAGTTCTTTAATTGATATTTCTGCTTTAGAAGATTAATCGGAACTTTGCAATTTCTTACAACTTCGTAGTTGTTAATTCTCGCTTACTTAACACTCTTACGTATCACAAGATGAATTCATTTTTTCTTTAACTTCTAATTCATTCGTGTTTAGGTCAAATAAAACTATAATTTTTCCGTTACAAAAATACATAATTGCTAATAATATTACTTCTATCTATTCCATTTTAAGCATAAACCTATACTGTAAATACATTTATTATTCTGCCTCTGATTTTTCTAAGGAAATGGGAGCATAAACAGTATATTTTATCAACAACCACTTCAAAAGGGAAACCTTTAAAAAATATAAACATCTTCCAGAAATGCAAGATCGTGTTGAAAGCGATATGTCTTCTGATGCAGAAGAAGACGTAAAAAAGATGTGTCCAAGAACCAGAGACATGGTGAACGTGCGCTGTGACGTAGGCGATGTGAGGATATTACTACCCAAGACATGGAAAGATAATATCGATCATAACTGCAAAAATATTGAAGGAACTGTAAGTTGAGATTATTTAACATCTGATTTTGATAAACTTTAAGATAAATTACATTCTTATAATAACAACTAAGCCACAAAAAAGACTCACGAATTAGATGTTTCCTACTAAACTAAAGTGGTGAGTAGACTCTCAATAAGCTGTTTCATCTCTCCTCCAGCTACCTCTTCTGCAACCGGGCTGGACACCGCTTCATGTGGCAGCGGCATGTGCTCGCATGCACTGCACCCGGCTGTTGCTGGCTGCGGGTGCGGACCCTAACATTTGCGACGAGGCCGGCAGAACCGCCCTTGATGTTGCTGGTTATGGATATTACTTCAACCGGAGTATTAATAAGAAGAAGTAAGTTATAAACTCGTTCTCTCTTACTAAAAAACCTGGGAGTAATTTGGAAATAATCTAATCAATGGGTATTTTCACTGTATCTCTGCTCTCTGCTCTTCTTGGATTCTTTTACCATGGTTTGGATTATTTTAATATCATAAAAGCGAGCTCAATACTTCAGCCAATCCATGAACTCACTCGATATTAGGTTATTCATTTCTTACTTGTTACACTTTCGTCATTGTGATGTCTGCTTTCAGTTTCCTATCCGTGCTACAGATGTTACTCAATGCCGGTGGAACACATAACACGATGAAAACCAAAGGTATCAATAATATAGACACTCCATTACACACAGCAGTCGAAATGGATGATATCGACAGTATAAATGAGCTCCTTGGATCCGGAGCTTCTGTGAAGTGTTTAAACTCTTCAGGTCTGACACCTTTACATGTGTGCGTTAAAAAGGAACTAGAGGAAGCTCTGCAGGTCTGCTTCAGTTCATTACTTTCTTAACAATCCTTCTTTTGGAATAGTTATTCTTTATCTTAATTTGTATATCTTTTTTTAGGTTCTAGCAAATTACAACTACAAAGATGCTGATCCATTAATGGCTATGGTGGACGTAAAAGACAAAGATGGCCACACAGTCCTTCAAGCAGCTGTGGAGGCGGCCTGGGTGCCCGGCGTGTGTGTGGCCCTGGAAGCTGGGGCTGATGTAACTTTAAAGGTGAATACGCTTTCAGTATATTTTCAATTTCACTCTCCATCAATTGGCTAATGACAGACAAGTAACAGAAAAACAGATAGTTATTAACCACCTTGATAAACATAAAGATCCAAAGCCTTAACTTTACTTCTCAAGCTTTATACTAACTTCTACGATAACCAACGACAAATAATTTTGTTTATATTAAACGTCATAAAATATTAATTTCAGGCAAATGATGGAGAAACTCCAATCCACTCAGCAGCAGCTCTTGGCAATTTAGATGTTTTAACAGAAATTCTTAGCTTAGCAAAACAGACTAACTTCATAGACTGTCAAAATGAAGAAGGCGAAACGCCTTTGTTTAAAGCTATCGTTAACGAGAACCTTGACTGTGTTCAAGCTATACTTCAAGAAGGTGCTTCAATAAAGCTTACAATGCCAGGAGATGTCAATGTATTCCACGTGGCAGCAGAAAATGGCCGTTTAGATATATTAAAAACACTTTTAGAATACGACGATAATGTTACTCGTAGTATGATTAATTCTCTAACAGCAGGCGATAGAAGAGGTTTCGGACCAATACATTTTGCAGTCGCCAATAACCACTCGAAATGCGTACAACTTCTACTGTCTAAGAATGCTGATATAAGACTTCGAACAACAAACAGTCCCCACGGTAGTTCAACTCCTTTGCACATAGCTGCAGTGTACAATCACATAGAAATAGCTAATGTTATACTAAAATTTGACAAGACGACAATTCACGAAGTTAATGGTTTGGGATGGTTCCCTTTACACACAGCAAGTCACCATGGCAGTCGCGATGTTATAACACTATTACTTCAAGAAGGCGGTGATCTATCAGGTTACACAGATGGTCCAAAGAAGTATAGAAGAACAGCTATAGATATGATAGTCAACAATCTGTCCAAGCCAACAGATTTCTTAGAAGATGTATTCGATTCGTACATTTCATCGAATTGTCAAAATTTCAAAGATGCAAATTGTGAGATCACAGTTGACTATAGAATATTAATGCCGACTATTTGCGAAATGGAACAGATGAAAGTAATCGAAGCTCTTCTTAAAACTGGGAATAGATACGGACAGAAGAGATTATTGGTTCATCCACTAGTGGAAAGTTTTTTGTATTTAAAATGGAAGGCGCTTTTGCCATTCTTCTACACAATTATTGCGGTGTATTCTCTGTTCGTGACTTCTTTGACTATATTTATTGTGTCTGTATTCTTTTATATGGATACAAAAGAAACAGCACCGATGTGGTTGAACCAGAATGTCTGGGGATACATCGTTTATTCAACGATCTTTCTAATTCTCGTTCAGGTTAGTGATATTTTAGAAAACACAACAAATCTTGAGACACAATATATTATTTTAATACTTATATTTATTTCAGGAACTCTTATACATGAATATTAAAAGTAGCAGGTATTTATTTCAAATAGAGACGTGGATAAAATTCGGTTCTATAGGATTGGCAATGATTTTACCTGCAGCTGTCATGATGTCATCATGGTTGACTGCGGAGTGGTTACGTCACGTCGCGACACTAGCGCTGCTGTTGTCGTGGGTGGAACTAATGTTTTTACTATCGAGGTTCCCAAATGGAGGGTACTATGTCTTAATGTTTGGTAAAGTAGCTTCGAATGTTATACGGGTAAGTTTTTTTTGGAGATATTTTGATAAACACAAATGATTACTTAACAAAGGGAAG
Source organism: Papilio joanae (assembly GCA_018248035.1). NCBI lineage: Eukaryota > Metazoa > Arthropoda > Insecta > Lepidoptera > Papilionidae > Papilio > Papilio joanae. The sequence continues at coordinate 2,976 of DWHV01000244.1, read as the reverse complement.
GAGAATGATAAAAGGGATTTTAATTATTGACATTTGTAACTATAAGCAATGATTGATGACGGTGATGAAGATGATGATGATGGTGATAATGATATTGATGATGATTAATTTTAACCTGTCTATATTACATATTTAAAGTATAAAAGGTTCAAATTGAAGGAAATTTATTACAATAATGCTGTCGAAATGCAAATCTTCACACTTGTAAATTTATGATTACTTATATTCTTATTTCTGTTTTCTTTTCAGATAATACTCACATTTGCCTTTTTAATAATAGGATTTGCATTAAGTTTTATGATACAGTTCCACTCTCAAATACCCTTCGAAGGTCCGTGGGCTGCTTTCGTCAAAACAATGGTTATGATGACATCTGAGTTTGATTACGTTGCATTATTTGATGCGGAACATTCTAAAGATCTTGCCACTTCACTAATAATAGTACGAGTTGTCTTTCTTATATTCCTTATCTTAGCAGCAATTGTACTAATGAATCTATTAGTAGGAGTAGCTGTAAATGATATTAACGATTTAGAAATACTAGGAAATATTAGAAGACTAGCTAAACAAGTAGAATTCCTAAGTACACTAGACAATCTAGTGTATAACAAATTTTTCACTAAAATTCTACCTAACAGGATAAATAATCATATCAAAACTAAACGAAGAGTTATAGGTACGATCATGTTGTGTCCGGGGAAACCAAGATGGCGACACAACAAAGTAATGCCAACACGAATTCGTGATGCAATAATGAATAAAGCACAAATGCAACAAAAGCAAAGAGAAGATGAATTAGGATTGCAAATGTTTAATGAAAAATTAAATGCAATGTACGAAATAATAACGAAACAAGATCGTGAACGAAAAAAACAATCTGAAATAGATAAAACTGAAAACACAGATAAATATAAAATGAGACATGATAACGTAATGAAACGTTTACATTCCGTAGATAATGAAATGAAAGTTGTTAAAGAACAAATTAATACATCTATAGAAAATTCAGAGTCGTCCGTGGATAAACTAAACGTGAAAATAGATCAAATGTCTTTAGAAATTGAAGAAATTAAACAATTTCTGAGTAGACTGGAAAGTAAATTAGATAGCCTATAAGATTTATGTAAAATCGAATTCAATGGAAAAGAGAATTTTAACAAAACCTTTCTCAATAATTTTACCTTTATGAGTCTGTAATTACAGACTTATTAGAAACAGAAATATTTGTGTCAATTTCAACTCTGAAACTTTCCAAAATAAATCCATTTTACTCTTATTAATATTATAAATGCGAATGTTTGAATGTACGGATAGATGGATGGATGTTCTTTAGAAGGTATCTCCAGAACGACTCAACGGATCTTGATGAAATTTGACATATATGTAGAACATAGTCTGGAAGAACGCATAGACTATTAAGTTTTTTTTTTCAATTCCGCACTGACGGAGTCATTGGCGACAGCTAATATACAACAAATGAATATCTCAATTTCCATTTCCATTGAATTCGACCATACAGTAATATTTTATAACAGATTGTTAAAACTTTAAGACTGACTAATAGTTGTGCGATTAAATTTTTCATTCACATTAATTATAATAGTTAAGAAATTACACAATATCAATAAAAATCAAGATTATGGAAATTACACAATATAAGAAAAACTTTAATCTTAGATCCCGACAATAATAATAAATAAGTCAACCCGCACTGGGCCAGCTTTGACTAGGCTATAGTCAACACGCCCAGTGCGAGTTGATCTCACACATATCTTTGAATTTCTTCTTAGATGTATGTACGAGTAGGTTACATCACGATGTTTTCCTTCACTGTAAGTTTAGTGAATAATTAAGAATAAATAAATATAGTTTATATATGTTAGATAATGATTTATTTGTTGCCTTATCCTCTTGATATTTGGACGCGAATATCAAATAACCATAAATATAAACAGTCATAGACAAAAATGAAAAGCTATTATAGATTAAATAATTTATTAATTGTCGTGTTAGTTACACTATTTATAACTCAAGATCGGTCGAACTGATTTAGTTGAAAATTGATGGGGAGGTATTTTTATTCCGCAAAGATGAAGTCGCGGGTAAAAGCTAGTTCTTTATAAAACAATATTATTAAACAAACCTAACTATTAATATAACCCAAATATTAATGTTATAAAAAGCAATATTAGTTATTTCTATAAAATCGGCCCAAAGATAATATTTTTTTGGAATATTCCAACATCGTAGATCAAGTGAAAATTAAAAAATATGAACATTAGACGTGCAATAAATTCAAGTTTGTCCCCGGTATTGCGTTTAAATTTAATCACAAAGAAATTTCTTGAATAAAAAACAAATGAATGAAAGAAAAAGTTGAAAAGAAATCGGAAAGTTGTGAAGTGAAAAATTAAACAAAAAAAACAAAGAAATAAGTCGTAATATTGAATTCAACAAATACAACATCTAGATATTCTATTCTATTTATTTTCTAACGCAAAATAATTTAAAACTTAAACATTTATTGGTTACATTCCTCGAAACAACTATTTGTTTACATGAATCTGAAACAATCAAATAGTTCCAAACATTCATCCTTTGTGTTTCCATTTGAAATTTGCTAAACTTTTGTTATAAAAAAAACTCTTGTATGTTTTAAATTAAATTATTAACATTAGTTACTACCATTGGAAATGTAAATTATATTTATTGATATAGTAGTTATTATATTCTCACATTTCCATGTATCTTTCAAACATTTTTATCATACAAATGTCCTTAAACAAAATCCAAAAAATAATAAACGCACGATTCTAAAATATTGTGCAAAGACATTTGGCAATTGAATTTTATTAATATAGAATATTATAATCCTACCAATATTATAAACTAGCTTTTTCCCGCGACTCCGTCCGCGCGGAATAAAAAAAAAAGAAAACGGGGTAAAAATTATCCTATGTCCTATTCCTGGTTCTA
>DWHV01000243.1:0-12207 GCA_018248035.1 Papilio joanae | reverse complement strand
TTTTAATACAATAATTATGCAATAAATTTTATCAACTCGGGCACAAAATTGGCCCCATTTAGTTCTCGAATTGCTTAACAAATTAATATACTATTGTATCTACAATTAAGAGCATCTAAAGATCTTTTTTTAAATTCTAAAACCCTTTGTCAAACTTTTTAGCACTACATTTCTAATTACTTATTGAGAGTAGAGAAATCGAATAACGATTCACAAAATTAATATTAAACACCTCTCTAAGCACTGTCATATAGACATATCTTGAAGAAAAAAATATATATTTATTATTTATTTAAATAGTTAAGAAGTTCTGATAATAGTAACACTGAAAATGTGTAATTCACTAACTATAAACAATAAATAAATATCTGTGAAGAGCCAACAATATTATATATTCTACATATGATGAATCTGCTATATATTATATATTTAATCTGTATTTTACATATGGATTTACCAGTTTTATAGCTTTGTAAGTTTGAACTGCAAATAAATTTCCATCTCGTACATTGCCTCTACAGAAATGGAAACTTAGATATTTATTTAAAATAATTCAACAAACAATATATAATATATGTTATATATATATTAGGGACAATATATTTTTAATGTCACATCAAATGTGACATTTTTCTTAAGTTTAATTTAGCACCAATCGATGATATAGCTTTTAACAATAATAAATAATGTTGTTTGTTTTATTAAAATTATTATATAACTCTGTAATATTATAAATAATATGTTATAGCCATTATCTACAAATTAAAGGAACAACGGATACATCAATTTGTATCGGAATTAAAGAATCATTAAAAGGTGTTAAATTACCTAAAACGTAGGCTTAGGCACTGGCTAAATTGACTATTATTATCCTCGTTCCCTTTCATAGCCTCAACTCTAAATTAAATATATTTTCCCTCCATTTTTTAAGTACCCAACGAATTTCCAGATAAATTTCGTATAAAGTTTATGAAAGGTAGGTACAATAAATTCGTTTTTTTTAATAATGATTTTTACAGTCTTCATTTTGATTATTCGGCCTTGATTGCCTTCAAATCTTATAAATTTTTTTTTGTAGTTAATTTAAAGTTCGTCTCGAATTTCCAAGAAAAAGGGAAACATGAGATGATATTCTTACGTATATCCTTTTTTTAAATTTAACTACGCGGGTCTAAAGGTCACTATATTCCTAAGGAAGCATCTTAAAGTAGATTTGTAAACTCTGAATAATGAAAATAAATAATTATACATAATATTCTTTGAATTTCTTAGTCAACTAGTAGTTATAGTGATTTAACTTATTTTATTACAAGTAAAGGCACACTAATAGGCAAGCGTTCCCTGGACTCTACCTATGTATGTTGGAAACATTTATATTTTGGATCAACATATGTTTTACTAATCGAAATAGAACTTTGTCATAACAAGGATCTAACTGATATTATTTTTCATACGTGAGACTATAAATATTAGAAATGGAAGACTACATTTGCTATAAATAAAACATTTATAAGTACATATCCTTACTATTAAGGCGTTTTGTTTACTAATAAAATAGAATTTACAAATCATCTCATGGTTCCAGTAATAAGACAATTTTCAAAGCACCTCCCTCGATCACATGACAACACAATGTGGTACCATTATCATATATTTACAATATTTCATTTATATCTCTCTCGATTTTATCCCCGGAAAAATATGTAATTTTTACTAAAAAGAAGGAAAAACAAAATTAAATAGAATCTTTTATAGTTTATATCTCTTTGTCCCTTATATTGTGAATTTTTCTAATATATTTTCTTTATTATATTGTCTTAGACAGAAACTCAGATTTAATAGATTTTCTATGAATAAATATATGTTTTAACCATCAATCTGATGAGTAGTGAGTTAGTTAAATATTTTTAGCTTATTCAGAGCTGTAAAACTGTCAAAGTACAATGAGGAACTGACTCTAAACTACTATTTCATATTTACTGAGATTTTTAATGATTAATATAAGTTTGTTGTAACCATATAAATATAATGTTTACGATCGTATTTCGTAATTACCTATAATCAAGTATATTAACATTGATAAAATATTTTAAATTAATCTTAACAAAAAAAAAACCTAGAAATTATCATAGCCCGTGTTGAGTTTTACTTCGGAGAAGTTATTATATTAACATCTAAGATCACGAATAAGGCAAGTTAAATGAAAATGCATTCCACGCCACTACGTAATGGCGCTGGCATACTGTACCAACATGTACAACCTTTTTGTAAATTGTTTAGCCTCTTCATTAGGATATCTGCAACGTGCTAAAAAAAATAATTAGTACGTATTATTATAATATTAAGTTAAGTTTTACAAAAAGGCCGCGCCATTGGTATACTCGTAAAGTAACACCTAATCCTATACTAACTAATTCAGTTCAATGAGAATTGCATGTAATCCGAACAGACTACGCTCTTTAAAATCACCATGAGTAAGTATATTTGTACCCTGAAATTTTTGTAAGTAATAAAATTAAGTAACAAGTGAGTGCAAAATAACAAGTAAATCATATAGAATTCGTCGTAAACATCGCCCGAGGTCAAGCACTCAAAGAAACAAATGGAACAAACGTAAATAAATATAAATACATAAATATAACAACAAACGATATATCCATAAAATATCAACAAAACTTATTGATACATTCGTGAAATTTAGAGCTCGAACGCCTAATCAATTGCAATCTACTATAGCTGCTATACTTAAATCGAATTCTATTACTTAAAAACAATCCTATTTCGTAAATCAGATCTGTTTTACTTCCAAAAGAATTTAAGTAGCCGATTATAAGTTTGTTTGGAATTAAGACTCCTGTTTCGCCATTTGTTCGTGGGCGTTCGGTTGATTTTTGTGTATTATTTTGAGGTGCGCGATCATATTGTCCTTGCGAGTGAACTCTTTGAAGCAAATAGGGCAAGGGAACACTTTGACGTCCTTCTTGTGGGAAGTGACGTAGTGCCGGCAGAAGTTACTGATGTGGGTGTACACCCTCGCGCAAATTTTGCAACGGAAAACATTTTCACCTTCCTTAATGCAATAGTCCCTTACGGATTCATTAGTCTCCTCGTGATAGCTGCCCACGTTACCTATGTTATTTTTCCTAATGGGGGAAGGGAAAATGCGATGTTCCCAATTGGTTTGCGACAAATCGGATATTTCGTTGGCTGGCAAGTTCAGGTTGCCCTGTTCAAGTTCAGCCGCGAACAACTGTGTCGCCAATGCTGGCATCAATACCGTTTCGGGGGGAAATTTATCGAAACTATTAAGTGCCGGATTTAAATTGGAGAGACCGGAGAGCTGACTGAATAAGTTTCGAGCTCTAAATTTGGACATTTGGGGTAGCAGTTTTTTACTATTCTTTGGCTTTAGATTACGACCTTGTCTGGTTTTGTCTTCTATGTCTTTTATGGGACCTTCCTGCGAGTTTGAGTTTTCGCGGCTTCTTTCCGGATTGTATTTGTATTCGATGGGCTCGTTATATTCGTCGGCGGACTCCGAGACGGGCTCCTGCTTTATGGATCCATTTTCTACTTTTAGGGTCGGTCCGTTCGTCGGATTGTGGTTTAACGACTCCTCTTTTGTTTTCTCAATATCTGAAACGGTATAACTTAATTTCTTATCTCCTCAATGAAATCGCTAGTAAACCGTATTTAATGTAATGATTTTTTGGAAATATAATAGTGGGTGAGGTTACGTGCGCGGACAAAAATAAAATTAAGATGTTCGTAAACTAGAATATTTCCAATTATGCTTTGAATGAAGGAAAGCTATTGGGAATAAGCCTTGTTCGTTTTCCCGTTTCTTGTGTATTATATATATGTTTAAGAAGTTAATAGAGTGAAATTATGTTATCCAAACCATTACCACACCGAAATCGCCCCTGGCCATTCCTCTAATAGCTCTCCCCGAAAGCAGAAAAGCAAGCAATAGTTAAACTGATGACTCGTAGAAGAAATAAGCATTTATCGAGAACGAATACGTCAATAATAATTTGATAGATTATCACTTACCCCTTCAAAATAAACTTTAAATAAATAAATAGGTAGTCAATAATACACTTCACTTTATCACTTAATATAAATCCTAACATCAAAGCTTATATCCCATTAGCTTTTCTCTTATGTTTTTAAACGTTTTATACAAAATCAAAAAACGGTGTTAGGTCAATGGAAAGGAAAATTATAACGTATTTACAAAAGACAAGCGAAATTAAAATATTCACGGGGCTCCTATTTTTCTTTTCTTTGTATTTACTATTTGTTAAAAAAAAACATTTATTTAAATTTTGCATTTTTAAATAATAAAAATGTAACTACTAGGATAACAGAAATCTGATATGAGCTAGTACGATTATGAGTGAAAAACACGTACCTGCAGATTCGGAGTCCTTGCCGGAGGTGGGGGCCTCGTTGGAGTGGGCGTCGTCGCCCTCGTCGATCATAAGTGCCTCGCCCGCCTCCTCACCGCACGACGTGGCGCCCTCCTCGGCGCCGAACCCTTCCATAGACATCTTGACTTCGAGCATCTCCGGTGAGCCTCTGATCAACTGGTCACCGGCGCGGTCCCGGTGCGCGGGCGCGTGCGACGCCGACTCCGGCACGAACTCACCGGGCGGGCTGGCCGCCGTGTTCAGCGCATCGCTAGAACTACCGCTCAGCTTTCTCGGTCGACCTCGTTTCCTTTTCGGTTGCATTAGGGCGTTGCCCAATAAAGGCATTAAGAGGTTGGGGGGCGCGCCGCCAGTGGGCATGCCGGCCGCCGGCCGCTTCTGGTGCATGTACGGATGTATTCTGTGTAGCTGCGGTGGCGGCGTGTGCGCGTTGCCGCCGCTCTGCTGCTGGATCAGCGAGTTGGTGAGCGCGGGAATGTCGCACTTCTCTTCGTTCACCTCGGTCAGGCCCTTTATCCTCAGGCTTTCGGCCACCTTCAGAAAGGCCGTCAGACGTTCCTGATCGACGCTAACCTCTCCGCGGTACATAAAATCTAATAAACTCTTCATATCCGAGTAAGGAACGTCCTTCAATATGACGATGGGATGTTTCTCTTGATGGTTTACGAAGAGAGCCTGGAAGTACGGGCTGCAGGCGGAGAGGACCATCTTGTGTGCTTTGAGCAGCTGGCCGTCGACCGCCAGCGTGACGTCGGTGAAGGTCTCCGCGTGCAGCAACTGGTCGAACACCGACAGCATGTTCGACTGGTGGTTGTTCCATCGCAAGCAGAATCTTTGTGTAGCCATCTTTGCTTTTTACTATCCTTTCCAAGATATTATTTCCACCAGTTCAGTCTTAAAATCTAATGGTTTAACAATATCAATGATGTATACATAAGTATTCTCTCTTGTTCCATGAACAATATAACAAAACTTTAACAATGGATAATGTTTACTTAGAAGCCATTTTTAAAATTGTATGTTTCGTAGTGTTAGTGCATTTTGTTTGACAGGCGCAGGGGAACCTGCAACAGGATAAAATACATATTTAAATAACAAATGACGATTGATTTACGGATATTAATAATCTACGAATCCGAGCCACGTATGACATAAAATATCAACGCGCGGATGTCTCAGCCATATTCTCTGAATAAAAAAATATTTGTTTCATCAGTGCGTTCCCTTGAAAATATAATATTATATACATATGATTGGCAATTACATTTATTTTCATATTGCTTTGACCTAATATTGTTGATATCTAATTGTGAAAAAGTTAATTGGAATATCAAAAAATAAGAACAAAAACCTAACTTCATAACTAATATCAGTATAAGAATCTTGTTGAATAAACATCAACGTCTGACATTCCCTTATGGAATTATTATGTAAAATATGCGGAAGCTTCAAGTCTGTTGAAAATAATTTCAATTTTTTGTAGTGATATTTCAAAAAAACTGTTTGTTTTATTTAAAGGTATAGTAAAAGACTATTATGACTTTAACTGGTTTGTTATGAATGATCCGGTACGTAGATACCTAGTAGATTCAATCAAGGTTAAAAAATCGAGGGCGCCTCTAGCGGCGGGTGGCGAGTCTGTGCATCGCGGAGCGCACTGCAGTAGGAAAACATTCTACGTGTAAGCCAAAGTATCTATATGCAAATAAACCCTGCGCAAATATCGAGCTGCACTCCGCGCTCCAACACTTTTTTGTACTAATAATAAAACGTTTGATTACATATAATTACACAGCATCGCTTATATAAATTCCTATAAGATTCCTATTAGAACGGTGAAACATATTTATCATATATAAAAACATTTAAATCTCGCTTCACATCCACAGGTGCTGACCACAAACGTTATCGCGGCATAAACGAGCGCTCGAATTATTACTACGCACCCAGTCGAGCGCGTTACATTACGTCATCACAATGGCATTATTACCTACGTTATCCGCATTAATTCGGCCGATACGTGGTGATAACGACGGTTTGAGAATAATTATATCACTGCACAAACATTATAACGTACCACACGTACTGCACAACAATCAACTCGACCCTTTTATGGGAGCGAGGAACAGCCCTTCCGCCATAGTCCGAGTCCGCGTTTACGTCGCACCCCGCTCACCCGACGACTGACGGGCGACGGGCGCGGGCCGCGGCGCAACCCCGCACCGCCATACGCCATACGCCGCCTCGCGCCCGCGCCTCGCTCGCTCCTCGCTCCTCGCTCCACCGCGCCACCGCGCCACCTCGCCACCTCGCCGAGACTCGAATATCTCGCACAAAAAATACGCCGTCATCATCGAAATGGCGGCAGCGGATATATTCAGCGCAGGGTGCATGTTCCAATATTGATTTATTAAAATATATTGATTCGCATTCGTCGACGTATAGTTAGATCGCACCCGTGTAAACTATTATCCGAATGACTCACATTATTATGTGTGTTTATATCTGTCTAATACGTTCGGGAAACATCATTCGATATGAGATAAATGTGACTTCATGAGTCGAGCGGCATTTGCTATACGGGTGCCAGTAATTTCAGAAATTGTAGGTACCTATATGATAAAATAATTACAGAACCCGATAACAATATTTAGATTTTGATTTATGACTTTGAGAACACGTCTTTACATTCTAATGCTTTTCCGCTGCAGCATCCCTATGCGACATGTCTAAAATGAGGAACGCAAGCTTAGAAAAGTTAAGTCATCCGTGAAAAAAAGTTTTTATCTTTGGCCTAAGCTTACCTTTTAAATAATCGTTGAAGGGTTGAGTTTTCCACGTGAAAAACATTAATCCATCGGTGTTGTCGCCATGTCAGCATGTGCTCCGTCTCTGTTGCGCTCGGGGTGGCTGCGCCCTGCCCGCTTCTCGCGCCTCGCCGGAGATATACGAACTTTTCGCAGCCGAATGCGCACGACTCCGCAAGGAAAATAGTCCGCAAGATGCACTTATATTTCTTTTTTTTCTAAATCATCAAAATTATTCACTAAAAAAACCACACAAAAAACAAAACATCTAAAGTCTGGCCTTGAATGGATAAATAAAATTTATTTTTCACCAATATCTTTAAAAAAAAAAAAAAACTTTCAAAGTCCAAAAGTTTTGAGGAGCGAATGAAGGACGAAAAAAAATCGGTGCGCGATGTTACACGGAAGTGTTTTTAATAAAAATGGCCTGCCGCCTCGGCGGGAGGAGTGGCAATGGGCAATGAGGTCGGTACCCTCGCTCTGGCACCCGCGCGCCCCTCCCTGCCGCCGCACTCCGGCACAGGGTTAGAAAGTTTCACAAGTGAATCATGGAAAACGCGCCGAGCACCATTAGCCTGGGATAACCTATGCTTTGCGCTTAGGGTGAAAAACAAAGAATTCCAGACCAATGCGCTATGCTTTCATGGTTATCGAGCATTTTCAGATTTGTTTAATAAAATATTGAAATCTATCTCTGTTGATATATCACTGAAAATACTTCGGTTAATCAACAGATATGATTCATAATCAAAGTCATTTGAGTAACGAACTTAAAAATTCTTAGTAGCACTGTCCGAGGGCAAGTCTCTGAATCTTCAAGATTCGAAATTTCTAATTGTAAATCACATCAATATCTGTGAAGTGAACAAAAAGGAACTTTTCAATTCAAACGCTCATTAATTTCGTTCTCCAAAAATGATTTCATAATTTTCTATTCATTATGATAAGAATAAAAAGAAATATAATTTAACTAAATATCTCTACATAATTACAAATTCAAGAAACGGTTAATTAACTTATTATCCTAATTTAGCAAGTAAATTAGTCATATGCAACCGAAGAATTGCTGATAAGACATTCCTTTCTATTATTTATGGAATCATAGCAAAATACGATAAAATTAACAGAACAAAGAATCCCCCAAGCAACATATGAAGTTAGAAGAAACAGATAATTTTGCTAATCCTTATTTATTACCGCACTCAAAGTCTATCGTAAGGAAACCCTTAGTAATTACATGTCACTAAGGTGTACCCCATTCTCTGAGATAGTTATTTACAATGAAAAAATGTACCTTCTTGTAATCCCACTTTGTCATAAATGTTTATTTCTAAGATATAAAACAAGCAAAAAAACCGAGATATGTTTAGCTTTATTTTCATTAAAGATATTTGAAACCAGATTTACCTCTGAAAATCGTTTAAACAGTGCACTACGTAAATTCCATCCACACAGTCTTGATGGATGGCATTCCAAGACCGCGCGGTTTTTGCGCAACTTCCTTTCCCCGCAAATGTCCTGTGGAATAAATTGTAATGATTATCCAAAATGATACGACTTAGCATACATGCCCTCAGATCCTGTTATAACAATCTTTATTTATTTTTTCAAAATCAGCGCATACCAAAGAGTTAGACAGAGATTACGGATTTCCATTTGGTGCGGTCCCATCTTTCTTGCCTCTACGCATACTTGTTCGTTTGTTTCAAGTGCTCTTAGTATCACCAATTTGATCGGTATATTTAGTATTCATATTGTTTAGAAGGCGTATACTTTTCATAAAAATGACTGTGGATGTACCTTTATTGATATATAATATTTTGTATTACTTATCTCTTCAGACTTTTAAAATGCCGCACCCTCTAACGCGAAGAAAGATTTCAGATGACGACAAATCATCTATTGCTTATCAAAGACTATCGCACAAAAATTTATCTATATACATATATAAAAATGAATAGCTGTTCGTTAGTCTCACTAAAACTCGAGAACGGCTGAACGGATTTATCTCATCTTAGTCTTGAAATGTTCGTGGAGCTCTAGGAAGGAAGGTTTAAAAGGCGAGAAAAAATTCATACCGCTATTAAGTTTTTTTTGGTGCGCGCGGACGGAGTCGCGGGCGACAGCTAGTCTCACATATATTACCAAACATGATATACCGTACACTAGACCTTTCTAGTTTCTAGGACTTTAAATAATCAAAACTTTAAACAGTCCATGTTACTTGATTATGTTGACAATAGATCTGTTATTAAACAACCAACCATTGTAATTTGAATAGAGGAAGAATTTATCGAAAGATTATTTTTAAAATCATCATTCTTTTTCAAATAAAATGTGTTATGAAAAGTACATGCTAGCTATATTAAAATGGCTGCCAAGACATAAATTTTTCCATTTTCTATAACTTGCGAAAATAATCTTTAGAATGGATCGTCGGATCTTTGATAAGGGCACGGTACCGACGCTGATAAGAGTTTTATAGGTACTAAACCACGCAGTAACACTGTTTTTTCGATTAACAGAGATTTTTCCAATCATATGAAAATTATAGAATCTTTGTAATCCTATATTTATATCCAGAGCAATAAAGAAACCAAATAATTGAAACTGTATGAGAAAAAATATATAAAATAACTCTACGTATAAATACCTACATTTCCTTTTACACGACAAAGGCTACAAGAGTGAAAAGAGAAAAAATAAAATGGAAGTAACGCATTTTAGAATCAAAGTATTTTAATGTAACAAGGATTTTATCTTGGAAAAAGCAAGCACGGTGTTCGCACGTTACCTTGAAAGATCTTTATCTCTAGTACTTATGCTGGAAGGTAGTATCGTTTCTAAATGTCATCAGTTAAACTAACTTCCGAACCGTAACACAATAATTAAGATACAGAGGTTTTTACCTATATATTTTACCTTGTAACTTAAGCAGTTTTCATATTCCTTACCAAAATAATTGGAACAAAAAATAACTAAGTACTTAAGCCAATACGTATTGAGCAATTTTCATAGAATAACCCACAAGTACCAATTATACTCGTATGTAAATTACAAAAGTAAATTTTATTTAGACAATAGGAAGTTTTATTCCCTTTAATTTACATAATTACTAATATTGTTTGCCCAAATGCCGGCGTTAGGGAAAGTCGCGGTAGGGCGACCGCCCAGGGCTCTGTCGCATCGCAGGGCGGCGTCTACGAATTACACAGTCTCACATAACCCTGTCAAACTCCAAAGGCATGTTAAACAAAAGAAGTCACCGTAGAATGTATCAACAAATGAAATAAGATAGTTATAATTCCAGTATAAATGTTGGTAGAGCGACGTAAATAAAGGTGTCAGTATCGATCCGTAGGCAGCTAGGCAGTAGTCGGGAGTATAATTCAGCAGTGACCTGACCTAGGTCATCGTGCCAGTGTTAGCTGAAGTCCTTACAGTGAGCTGACCTAGTTTACAGCGCGCCGCTGTTGGCACATAAAAGCTTGCCAACGTACTTTCCCCTTAATAACAAACGTGGCCTAAAAATCATCAGGGTAAAGTTTGATTTTTTTTTTCAGTTTAAAAATTGTAACAAAAAATTATAACAACTTATGACAGATGTAAAATGTCTATCATATTTTAAAATGAACATAGAGAAAGGTATTTTTCTGTAGGTAATTTGAAATACGTCGTATATATACAAAAATGAAACCCCTAACTAACAACTACTCTTGTAATATAATATCTCACCTTTCCACTTTACTGCCACAAGCACTTGTTTATCAGGGAAATTATAAAAGAATAGTGGTTTGTTTATTTTATTATTAGTTTTGTGGCATAATGTTTTTTACCTAGCTTTACAGTTGGACGTCGCGTCGGTATAAAATATCATGTTTTTTGCAAACGAGCTGTAAAAATGCGCACTGTGTTCCGGTGTAAAGGACATAATAGATCGTATAAAAGTACAGAGCTAGTAGAAAGATGATTTTTAACTTTAACTTCCTTTTTTTTAAATCTAGCGCTACTGATTGGTTTATGAGTTAAAATTAACTTTTATAATTAAATGAACGAAGTTTATAGGACAGAGATAAAAGTAAAATAGTAAAGATTAACTCTAAATTTGGCGGGTTTTTGAGACCAATGAATAAGCAGATATGCGGTAACGGCGCCAACGAACGGTTGCCGGTAACTGTTAAAACTATACAAGTGGTAAAAGCTGCGAACAAAAAGAAATCCTTCAGCTTTCTAACATCGCCGTGTGTACGTCAACGTTCTCAATGAAGATGGGATGGGAGAAACGTCACTCGTTGATTATTATTTTCTTTTGCGCAGAGGATAGCTTGCAGTCTGCGGCATTCTCTTTGACATACCATTGAAAGTATTTCCTAGTATTTCGCTATACTTTTTCTTTTTTCTTGCCTCGCTTCACAATGCAGCTTATAAACTATGCTTGTTTATGTAAATGAAGGAATTATTATGAATTCGAAGTGTTTATAATATGTATGAACATATTATTTTTGTTAAAAAAGGAAAGTGCATGTAATAAACGCGTCGCTTATATTAAATGATGCAAAAATTATTAGTGTCGGTAAAATTACCATAGAAGAAATTATTCAACTTTAATTTATTTTCAATAAAATTTTAGAAATCAATATGAAATCGAACGATTTGAATGAGCTTTGAATCGCCGGTCATAGGAGCTATTTTTGTAATAGACACCACTTGGACTAGCCTACTTTGTGATGCTGCAACACACATAGACGATGTAAAAAAAATGTTGGGTGCATTGGGTGTAGGTGTAGATGGAAGGGCCCGTCCTGCTAGATTCGATTCGGTGCGACTAACGGTCTCTGGTTTCGGTTCATTGACTCGATTCGGACGGTCAATTTTCGCCGTGTACTGTTAGACATCTTACACCACGCAATAGTCTCCGCAATATCAGAGAAATGTGTCCCGAGGCGAGACGGTACGATAGTAGCACT
>DWHV01000242.1:0-12237 GCA_018248035.1 Papilio joanae | reverse complement strand
AAGAAGAAAAATATAAATGTAATTGTCAATAATAGAAAACTACATCGGCTATCAAAAAAGCAAAGAGGTCCGCAACAAGAGCGGTTCTTACCAAATGTCAAAGTTTAAGGTCTACCATATTCACATCAATAATAATACGATATGTTTACGCAAAAGAATGTATGCAATAATAAAGGTTTTGTGTAATGGGTAATCGAAGTGGTCTCATGTGAGTCGTTAAAGGACGTCATATACGGACTACTTCAAGCATGTTGGCAAGGCCAGGATGATGTTTTTAAGAAATAAGGAAGATGATTAGATGTGTTATTAATTGGAAGGCTTATGGGGCGGTATGGTCGCATTGCGACAAAGCCCCTTTAATAACTAAATAAAAAAGCATGTTGGCATACGACTACAGCATTTTAGCAGCAATTGCTGCTGTCCGTGTATGGCAAACGATAACTGCTGATCTCCCAACGCTTTAGCGTAACGAAGAGGGAATTTTGGATTTTACTCGAGCATAGCGCTTTGAATCCCCCTACTACTTGAAACTGTAGCTACCGACTGTATGAAGCAGTTCGTGTGTGGCAGCCATTACTTACGTGTTCTTAAGAGATATCATTTTTAATTGACAAGATATACATAATTTGCAATGGAAACAAAGACTACAGATTATAAATACAGACTATAAATGATATTTAGGAATTTATTCAATGATTCTGTATAATAAATTACTTATATTAATTTAAATAACTTTAAGGAAAATTGCATGTTTAAGGAAAATATAAAATTTAAATAAGTTTTTCACGCGGATATAAACAGATAAACACCATCACTACGTAATTCTATTCAGTTTTTAAACGAAATTGTTAAATATTAATGTGACGTCTTTTGTTAATTTATTCAAAACTAGCTATGCCCGCGACTTCGTCCGTGTGTAGTTTAATGACAGGCTTTATTTTACTTAAAATTATAAAATATTATGTAAAAATTACAATACTTCAAAAAAAATGTTCATCCCCACTTAGAAGCCCTTGCGACCATTTTTTCGCGTTAAAAAGCCTGTGTCCTTTATCAGGCTCTAGGCTATCTTTGTACCAAATTTCATTTAAATCGGCGCAGTACTTACGGTGTGAAAGCGAGACAGACAGAGTTACTTTCGTATCTATATGAAAGTAAATATTAATATTAATAAGGATTAAACATTAATGAAAAACATTTTCTTTGCACAGGACTTCAAAAAATGGGAGAAATAGCGAGGATTTTCACATTTGCCGTGTGCCACGGTAGATCAAGCAACATTTTAAAAAATCAGGTAAGTTAAAAAATTAATCATAACAAACAAAATATTAAAAAAATTAGAAAAAAGGAAAATAAAATTTCATTTAGCGTACCCATAACCCCGGTAGTATACGCGCTAGTAACATTTAGAAGTTTTTAATCGGTACAGCTCTACCCCACAAATCATAAAGTCACGAAGTGTATAACTTTGAAAATGCATATTTTTTATATCTAGCTATCAACTTGTTTGAAACGACCTCTAGTGTGTGCTTCGTCGCCGGCTGTGTGCTGCGACAGAAGTGCGCACACGCAAGACATCACCAGAAACATTAAACACATCAGCAACGACAAGATCAAACTCTCCGTAGACCCACAAACTATGAAGTGAGTAATTTTTATACACGGAATTAAGTTACTTCCGTATACTTCGACATTCAAAGAGAAAGTACAATACGTGTTAAGCGGATAACCATTCAGACGGCAAATATCCTGCAATCGAAAAAAAAATCATCTCTCTTATCTTACCTTCGATATTTTTTTATAGTGAATGTTCCTTAGATTTGTCTTGTAAAGAGCAAACGGCGAAGCAAACGCAGCCCACAAACACAAACATCTACAATTATGCGTTGCCTACCTGAAATCGACGGAGGATGCACAGAAAGAGAATTCCCTTCCTATGCGTCTCTTCTTTCGTCAAATCCACTTCCGCTTCCCATCATTTTCTTATAAGAAAATGGTGGGAAGGGAACGTGGACAAAAATTAGACCTCGAGCACAGACACTCAAACCAAACGCGAAAGTGCTTCTACTTTACGCCTATTTTCTGTGCGGTATTGCACTGTGCAAGCCGGCCCCATTCGTACAACAAATATTGTTGCGGGCTCTATCATGGTTCAGTTCTAAATGTTGGTACAAGAGTTATGTACTTTGTGCTGAAGGATTACCTTTATCACTTTCTAATCTCTACACATCTATCTTTCTGACCCTTAACATTAAAACTTTGATTCCCTGTTCTCCGTAGATGTGCTGAACCAATAAACAAACCCATGTGTATCATGCTGAGCTGGTTGCTGTCGAAGCCAAAGCACGTGCTGAAGTACGCGGAACTTTACTTGGAACAGGGCTATGACGTCATCTCCGTATCCTGCACACCATGGCAGCTCATGCGACCTATGAACGGAGTAAAGGTTAGAAAAAATAACAATAGGGACCTATTTTTTTAAGGTCTTGTCGTCGACTACGTCGCTTCGACGCGACGCGTTGACGACTAAACGATAACTGTTCAGAAGATTTTTTTTCAGCTGTTGTAAAACAGTGTATTTGATCATATTTACGTCAATTATTTCATTACCAATTATTTGAAATTAAGATATTAGTTATTATTTCAATAAATATGATAATTTGCAGTGTCTGGAACTGATAGCTCGAAGTCCTTGTCAAGCGTAAGAACGATTTTTTTGCTGCCTACATAATTCAAACAATTCTAGCGACTACAATAGCTTATCTAAATTTTAAATTAATTACGAAATATTAAACTTGAACTTAAAATTAATTGTCGTTAAGTTCAAGTTGAATTTTTCGTAATTAATTTAAAATTTAGATTAGCTATTTAGTCAAACATGCTTAATTCATTATTAAATAGGCGAAAAATATTATTTATTACTTGTACTTTTATTACCAGAAAAAAAAATAGCTTTACCAGTTACCAATATACCTTAATATTAATTAATACTTATGAAATAAAAATCAACATTCAAAATTATCATAAAAAAAGTAAGAAAAAATGCAAAAAATGAAAGAAAACGCACTTACCCCTCCCTTCTATTGATAAAAAGCTGCAATGACATACCAACTCCTCGCGCACTCACTTCACCTTGCTACGTAAATATTTACATCGATTGTGTCCAAGTTTTTACAGATTTATTTTTAATTTTCTTTTAATAACTTTATAATTGTTGAGTAAAAAAAAATAATGACCATACATCTAAGATCGTATAAGTGTTCTGTAATACCTTTTTTTTTGCTGGTAATTAAAAAAATGTTTTATTTTTACATACGGGGTTATGAATATTTCATATGAATTTTTCACACGGTCGCTTGATAATTCTCGTATTTAAATATTCCTTAGCAACTGTATCATCATATACTATGCGAGATAAATTTTCAGTTTTCTTCACTTGGCTAGGTTAGGGAATTGACGCCGTTTATTTTCCATAGATGGTGGCGCGAGATCTGATCAAGTTTATGTACCATAATGGTGACAGGTTCGTAGTACACGGCTTCTCTGTGGGCGGCTACGTATGGTCAGAGGGTCTCGTCTATGCTGTTAATAATAAGAAATTGTAAGTACATTTTTATCCGACTTACAAGCGTTCATGTAAAAAAAAGTAGCCAATAATACGGCTGCACGCATCAGCTATCTTCCCGTCAAAGTTTCATGAAAATCAGTCCAGCCGTTCCGGAGATTACCCGGAACAAACGCGGCCTTGCGGACAGACAGACAAACAAGAATTTTAAAAATTAGTTTTTCCAATTTTACTAATATGGTTTAAGAGAAGCTTGCCACAAAATGTAAATTCGTGTTAAACTTAGAAATGATTGAGACCAGTAATTATTTTACATCATTAGGGTTTTCCGAAGGTTTCCACTATTTACTGGAATTTGCAAAAACTTTTTTTTTATCGAAAGGTAGCAAACGAGCAAACGGCCATCTGGATTTGCCGAAATAATGAGACGACCGTTGCCCATAGACATCAGCAAATACAGATGCGTTGCCTACCTTTAATCAACGGAGAAGGGGACGCACAGAAAGAGGATACTTCCCCTTTCTATGCGTCCCCTCTTTCGCCAAATACACTTCCTAATAAGAAAAGGGTGGGAAGAAAAAGACGCACCATACTCATCAGACATTTGACGCATGTCTTCTGTGTGGTCGTGGTATTTCACCGGGCGAGGCCCAATCGTGCACCCAACAAATATTGTTGTTGCGGAATCTACTACTGTCAAAAACATTAGTTACCTCAAAGAGATCAAGTGCTATGCCGTCAAGTTTTAAAGACTCTTGCTGTTTTTCTTATATAAAACTAGTTGTCGCCCTCGATTCCGTCCGCGCGGAATTAAAAAAAACCTAATAAGTAGTCTATGCGTTCTTCCAGACTATGTTCTACATCTGTGCCAAATTTCATCAAGATTCGTTGAGCCGTTCTGGAGATACCTTCAAAAATCCATCCATTTAAACATTCGCTTTTATAATATTAGTAAGATTGTCTGCGAGGGCAAAGAATAAAACGCTAATAAACAATGAAGTAGACTTTGCCATTTCCTTTAAAGGAACATAATTAACCACTCACTTTTTGTTC
Organism: Papilio joanae; assembly: GCA_018248035.1. Classification (NCBI taxonomy): domain Eukaryota; kingdom Metazoa; phylum Arthropoda; class Insecta; order Lepidoptera; family Papilionidae; genus Papilio; species Papilio joanae. The sequence continues at coordinate 7,619 of DWHV01000242.1, read as the reverse complement.
CCATTGTTTGAATATTTCAATTGCATAATCAACTAACTTGTGTCAATAACGTCTCGTAATCATGAATTTAAACAAAAGACATTTTAAACTACTGTATAAATGAATAGGAAATAAAAAAAAAACCTTGCCAAATGTACGTATTTATTCTGTAAAACTTTGTATAAATCTGACCGAAAGACGGGTGCATATATAAAAATAAAAACGTTGATTATATTTATTTGATAAATTATATAATATAGGATTCACGGATAACAGTGGTAGATCCCTCAATAACACCCTTTGCACGAATACTACGACCATATAGAAGACATGCCTCAAGTGGAAGCAATTCCGCATACAGTCTTATAAGTGTGCTAGCCGGAGGACTGATTTTACCCCTCTTTCCCTTCCCACTATTTTCTTATAAGGTAGACAGAAGTTACAAAAAGTGGATTTAAAGGGTAAGGGACATATTAGAAGATAAAGCATTTTCTTTGTCCGTCAGCTCTTCAGTCAATTAAAAGTATACAACGCATCTGCAGATGCGTATTTCTACTGATCTTCGTACGTATCGTATGGCAACGGTCACTCGCTATTTTGGCGAATTTAAGTGCCACATTGCTTGTTTGCCACCCTTTTGTTCGTTTTTTTACCTAATTGTTTAGTGGTATTTGACGATTAGATACCAGCCAGTACTGGACCGTGTGGAGGCGCAGGTGTGGGACTCCGTGGCTGACCTGACCGCGGTCACAGTGGGAGTACCGCACGCACTCTTCCCCAACAGCAAACTCCTGCGTAGTACTTTGCATTCCACTTTAGAGTAAATACACTTTTTTACTTTTTTGTAGGTAACAATGGTACTCACTGTTGCAATATAACTTTGCCTTGTTACTTTCTATTTCGCCCTCGCGAAAATAAAAAACCTGCTATGTAGCCTATCTGTTTTCCAGACGGTGTTCTACATCTATATCAAATCATTCAGATCTATGAAGCCATTCTGGAGATAAATTTTGACAAGTACCCATCTATCCATCTAAACTTTCGCATATATAATAATATGAAACTAACTGACGCCCTCGGCTACATCTGCACTAAATATAAAAAAATTTAATAAGTTGCCCTTACAGACTATGTTATACATCTGTGCTAAATTTTATCAAGATCCGTTGAGCCGTTCCGGAGATACCTTCTACCAAACATCCATCCATCCATCCATCTAAAAGCATTTATATAATTAGTAAGATTTGAATAAGCTATATTGTATATCTAGACAGATAACATTTTACGTTCACAGATTATACCTGAAAGTGTTCAGTTCAGTGACAGCGCAGTACAAGCTCGCATCTGACACGTACTATTCCACACCTTGTCGTGCTCCCGGACTCTTCCTGCTGTCCAGTAGCGACCCTGTCGGCGCAGAAACCAACATTCAAAACGCTCATGACACATGGATGCAGATGGGGATCAAGGTTAACTCCAATATTGACATTACATGACGTAATTCTGACAATACCTGACGAAGATTCTGACAAAATTTTGACAGTATATGAGTTTTGCTAATACTTGACAAAAGTCTGATTATATCTGACAAAGATCAAGCAATGGCGATAGGAAGAATTGTAATGAAAACTTATCGTAGATGTCTTCAACGCTAGACAAATATTGCCTTACACCTTTGCAATATTTTTTTTTTTATTGTAATAGTTTTCGCCTGCGATTCCGTCCACGCGAAATTAAAAATAAACTTAATAAACAACCTATGTCTTCTTCCAGACGTGTGCCAAATTTCATTAAGATCCGTTGAGCCGTTCCGGAGATATCTTCAAACAAACATCCATCCATCTAAACATTCGCATTTATAATATTAGTAAGATTATTTATATCTGTGCAGTGCACTTGGAAGTGCTGGGAGAACTCTCCCCATGTGTTACACTACATGTATCATCCGGAAGAGTACCGCGACCTGCTACTGGCACACCTGCGCGAACATACGACTGTACTCCGCGAGAGTGCCTCTGAGAGACAACATGATAGTATCCATGAAAAGAAACGAGCTACCGCCTAAATACTCTGTGATAATTTATATCGTTATAGATTTTATTGTTTATCTAGGACTTAAATTCAGATTAAATCTGATTTTTAAAAAATTCAGAATAATCCTTATGTAAATTTAGGTTAGGTAAGGTTTGTGGTTTTTATAAGACTTGTAAAAATATATTTATTATTAATAGGTTTCGGTTCTGTTTAATTTTTAAACTGATAATTGTTTTCTGTAACAAAAAAATAATAATAAAATTATTTGGATATGTTAAGATGATTTTTATTTCATTTCCTTGAGCGTAACATTTACTACATAATATTTTTGCATTTCAACAAATTCAACTTAAATAAATACGTGGTAAATAAAAACCAATATTGCAGAAAACTTCAACAAGACAGCGGAATTTCCATATTTTATAATAAAAATGCTCTTACATAAACATACTACTTGTCGCCCGCAACTCTGTCCGCGCGGAATTACGTTACTCTGCAACGGTTCAACGGATCTTGATGTAGAACATAGTCTGAAAGAACACATAGGCTACTTATTAGGTCTTTTTTATTCCGCGCGGCCGGAGCCGTGGGCGACAGCTAGTCAGTAATAAAACACAAATATGAACAATTCACATTATTTATTTTACAATCTCGTAAATAAAAAGAGCTACACATTCTTAAATTTCTTCCTTCTACTTGCAGTTTTATTTTTATTGACTATTTGTTTTGGCAACTTTATTCTTTCGCGGGCCGCCATTTTAAGACGCGATGTTCGTTTATTCTTTTTCTTCTCATCTTTGACAGTTTGTCTATGGATCTCTTGTTGCGCTCTTAGTTTATGGTTATTTCTCATTTTATGCTGACTTCCTTCTTTAGCAGTTAATCCTGTATATTCACCAACATCCCCTGTTTTTGGCATCCTTACGAATTTTCCTACGCCATTTTGATCTTTGAATTTCTTTCCGAATTTCCCTTTCTTCATGTAACTCTCATCTGGTGCGGTTTTCATTTTTCTCTTTCTATTCTTACCGCGTTCTTCAGAGTCTAGGTCTTTCTTAGCTAATGGATTATTTGCTATAGACTTTTCTAGTCTCTTCTTCCTTGCATTTAAAGCTGTTCTATCTTCTATAGAAAATGAAACTATTGGTCGCTATAAGAAAAAAAACATCTCAATAAAAAATCTAACTTACTATGAAATATTTTGCAATTAAATTAATTCCATTTTCATACAACATGTATGAAAATGGAATTATTTCAGACATAAAATAAGAAATTAATTCACGGCAGGGGCACTGCCGCGCCCCCAGTTTTTATACTCACATTATTCCTGTCTATGACATCTGGATTATTGTTGAGTTTTCGCAGACATGTGAGAGCGTCCTCGTGCCGAGTGAACATTACGAAACCGTAGCCTTTGGACCTGAAAGAAATAGGTTAAAAAAACTAAAATTTACATTGAAGTATAATTTGTAGGTCATATATATATACTACTAGTTTTTACCCGCGACTCCGTCCGCGCGGAATAAAAAAAAGGCACACAAGATAAAAAAAGTTCCTATGTCCGTCTCCTAGTTCTAAGCTACCTCCCCATCAATTTTCAGCTAAATCAGTTCGACCCATCTTGAGTTATAAATAGTGTAACTAACACGACTTTCTTTTATATATATAGATTCCCATGAGTGACGGTGGCTCAGGGGTTAACTTAACTTGCAATCTGCAAGGTCCTGGGTTCGAATCTCGTCATGTACCAATGTGTTTTTATCCCACGTTCTTACGATGAAGGATAACATCGTGATGCTGCACATATCTGAGAAGAAATTCAATGATATGTGTGAAGTCAACCCGCACTTGACTGTGGTTGACTATGTCCTAGTCACCTCTAACTTAGGGTAGGCTCCGAGCCCCTCAGTGGGGACATATAGTGAGCTGATGATGATACTATTCCCAGGGTCGTCTCGTTCAGATTACTTTAAGGTCCCGAGATCCTATCAGTCGCATCTATAACCCTCTTTCCCACCAAAAGGTAGGGTATCTTTTGAAGATTCACACCCCCCTTATTACATAAAAGACTGTATACTGACGGATGTTTCCCAGTGCGGTCAACAGGAGCCCTGAGGTCTCTCATAATGCGAGCTTCTCCTATGACCGCATGTTTCCCGGCTGCGCGCGCGCATTCCCGCCGCAAGCGCGCGTCATCCCACTGCTGGGGTAAGTTGGCTACAACCAGACGGTAGCGAGATACAAATCTGGTGATAAAATAAAAGAGTACATTGTAATATAAAGGATCGTCATCTATCCAGCTTTATCTAACTTCAAGTGATGTCGGTGTACAAGGTTTTATAAACCTTCAAGTTTTAAGTTAATTTTTACGGCCGGTCGCCTTTTTTTTTGAGACTGTCGTCAAGTCTACTAAGAACTTAAATTATATTAAATATTTATCTTTTAAAAATAAATAAAAACAAAATTAATAATAAACGAAATAGTTATAGTTCATTACTTGAAAATACATATTATACATAGTTAAGAATTTACAAATATCCATCACAGAGTCAGATTTTTTTAATACTACACAGTTTAGATCAGGGATTTCCAAAGGGGTCGATATTGAACTTAAAGCATTCCTAATTCTCACTCTGTCTTCTTCTATTGACCTAAGTCAAAATGAATAATAATAACAATAATTGATCTTAAAAGTAGATAATTTGGCCATGGGGGGATCTGAGATAACGGTTCATTTTGGAAAACGGGGTCACTTGTCCAAAATAGTTTGGGGATCCCTGGACTAGATTTTGGAATTGAATCAAAAGTATTTTTTTTTAATTCAACCAAACATTCCAAAAAAATTACAATCGCCTCTTATCAAATATTATTTTAATCAACTACAAAATTTTAATAAACTAGTAAATTGTAATCTGTTTAACACATTACCTGTTCAAGTTCTTCAACATCTGTGTCTTGCTACGCTCGAGTGTGAGCCTCTTGGCCATGTCTGAGGCTGACACACCGACAGCTGCACGAGTACCAGCCACCACAACTACAATCACACTATCTTAAATTTCGTACATCAGCTCATACCCATGTTAGGAATTACTAGACCATAGTCAACCACCCTAGCCCTGTGCAGGTTGGTTGACATTCAACATCTGCTGGACGAATGGACCTCGCCCGCTGAAATACCATGACCAAACAGAAGATAGGTGTCAAGTGAAAGCACTTCTTCACTTAATCTGATGAGGGTGCGTGCCAGAGAACTAATTTTAGTTCTCTTCGCCTTCCCACCAATTTCTTATAATGAAAGGATGGGATAGGGAAGTGAATTTGACACAGAAAAAGACTCATTGGAAGAGAAAATATTCTCATTTTGTGCATTCCGTCCTTCGTCGATTAAAGGTAATAATAGATCTGTAATTAACAGATGTTCATGGACAGTGGTTGATTCGCTATTTCGGCGAATTCAGGTAGCCACTCGCTCATTTGCCACTTTATGATAAAAAAAACACAGACATACATTATCTTTGAATTTCATCACAAGAAATATAATATAGTCTATATTGGGAAGATTTAAAAAGTGACTGAAACATAAACTCTGAAAAATAAGTTTAAATATGTTCGACTATCGACATCATCTTAGACTTGTCTATGGATTGTGGTCAAAAGCTAAGCTAAAAAGAAAACTAATATAAAATAATCCACTAAAAATTATTACCTATAAAAAAAAACAACATACCTCCTTCTTTAACAAGGTAAAGATTCCTGTTGTCTTTGGGCTGCTTTTTGCTGCCCTTCTGAAGATTCTCTCTCTTGAGCGCCGGCTTGACCTGAACCACTTGACCCTCGAGGCGGAGCTGCTCCACCGGCAGGGACAGGAACTTCTCTGCGTCAGCTTGATTCTGGTGAAATGTGTTAGAGAAAGTTAAAATATTATAGGTATTTGGTTGAGTTGGCACGTCAGGGAAAGGAGTATTCTAGTTACAGACGTGCCAAATCAATTGCTGAATATCTTACTAATATTATAAATGCGAAAATATAGATGGATGGATGGATGTTTGAAGGTATCTCCGGAACGGTTCAACGGATCTTGATTAAATTTGTCACAGACGTAGAACATAGTCTGGAAGAACACATAGACTACTTTTAGATTAGACTAGATTTTTTTTAGACGAAGTAGCGAGCGACAGTTAATATAAATTGTTACAACTGAAATTTGGGAATATCAAGAATCAATTAAAAGCAAAATAAAATATACAAATACTAAAGTTTTCGGCAAATTACACTCTGATTTGTTCTAAAACATTTCTAGTCACAAAAATTAAAACTGATACTTACAACAAATTTAACAAATCCAGACCCTTTAGAATGTTCAGTCAATTTATCAACACAGGTCAGTGCGTACTTGACAGGCCCCGTCTGTTCAGCAAACTGTCGCAGCTGGTCGTCGTCCACACTGAACGGTACATTGCTGAGAAACACTGTTAGACCATCCTCCGCATCGTTCAGTTGTATACTGAAAATAAATTCTGATTTAATTATACGATAAAAATATATAACGCAAATAATTACGTTTAAAACAATTTAGCTGTTGTATAATCAGGTCCTTTAATTTAAAAAAAAAACATGTTTTTTGCAACTCTCATCTATAAATTACATAGTCTATTGCATCAATAAATCTTACTAATATTGTAAATGTGAATGTTTGGATGTATGGATGGATAGATGGAGGTATGTTTGTTAGAAGGTATCTCCAAAACGTCATAATAGATCTCGATGAAATTTGGCATAAATATACAGTATAGCCTGGAAGAATACATAAGCTACTAGTTAAGTTTATTTTACATTCCGCGCAGACGGAGTCGCGGGCAATATCTTGTAATATATAACAATACAGTTAAACCTGGATAAGCGAGAGTCCAAGACACTGCGATATCACTTTAACAGGACATTCTCCCTAATTTAAACTGTCCATCCGACTCTTGTTTAAAAAGGTTTCTAGATAATTCAGGTTCCACTGTAATATAGTACCGTTTTCTCTCAGCTACTGCACTGGTCACACTCTTATCATCATCCATTTCTTCATCTTCATCAATATCCTCGTCATTGCTTTCATTGTCATCATCAACTTCGTCATCCTCTTCCGAATCTTCATCAGACTTCTCATCTTCATCATCACTGTCATCAGAACCATCATCTGACTCACCTATTTAAAAACATACATTAATGTTTTAAAACAAATTTCTACTAATAACAACTAAATTAATAAAAAATCTACTAGTCTTCTAGTTATTTTAAAAAATCAAAAAATAGGACCCATTTGCAAGCACTATTTTTCGATTAAAATATTTTTTATCAAAATCGGAGCACCAGGAACGGAGCATCGCGGTAACACACATAAAAAAACAGTTGAATTGATAACCTCCTTCTTTTTGAAGTCGGCTAAAAACCAACAGATAAATAAGGATATTTGGTGAAAACAAACGAAAAATAAAAAGTTTAAATAGAATGTGTTATATATCAAAACTAGGTTTTACCCGCGACTCCGTCCGCGCGGAATAAAAAATAGAAAACGGGGCAAAAATTATCCTATGTCCGTTTCCTGGTTCTAAGCTACC
>DWHV01000241.1:0-12279 GCA_018248035.1 Papilio joanae | reverse complement strand
TGACTGAAAATTGGTGGGCAGATAGCTTAGAACCAGGAAACGGACATAGGATAATTTTTACCCCGTTTTCTATTTTTGTTTATTCCGCGCGGACGGAGTCGCGGGTAAAAGCTAGTAGTTAATATAGTTAACCACAAAATTGTAAAATTTTACACATGATTTTGCTGTTAGTCATTGTATGTGTAATTTTTGCAAATAAATCATAAATTATAGTCTGTTACATGAATACAGTAATTAAAAAAAAAATAAACAACAATGTTGTGTGAGTCTTTGTTCACAATTTAAATATATACGCTGATAGGAAGTGCGTGATGCACCTAATGAGTCATTACAGTGCGGCACAGAGCACCTGATCTAATAACACATCGATCATTCTTCACGCTGCCACTTGTCTACTGTACGGTCTGCAAATGAATTATTTAACTACAATTATTTAATTAAATTCACATCTTGTTTATTTATTTTCTGATTAGAAATTTATTTGAAAATGTATTTCTTATAAAAAGATATGGAAATCAGAGATTGTTAATTGATACAAATAAAGGCATAAAACTGTCCATTTTCAGGTTGTATGATTGATTGATACATCTCGTAAATTAATAAAACAAAAATTAGGCAATCGTAATTAGAATCATAATTTTATATTTATAAAACATAAATTACTTTATCAATATTCTATTGATTACGTTTAAATTAATAAATTAAATTTGCTATACATTTGCACATATATTTTTGCTATCGGTACATTTGCTAATTACAGTAAAATATCATCGCGTGTGCTGATTTATGAGAGTCAGCGTTTGTGTCATCATAAAATATGACAACTTTATAAAGACCGTACTTTTGCTCATTAATTACATTAAATATACAATGTGACAACACGTCTTTACGTGTACATGTTACTTTTAACATAGTATATCAAATCAAAGTATGAGCAAAACATACGTACGATTTTTAAACAGAAACTCCGTTAAAGAAAATTAAATAGATTTCAAAGGATAATTTTGTTTAAAAAATATCAAATGCTTGAAAAAAAATCATTTCCGATTCGTTTTCTTCTACTGGACAGATTTAAAAAATTGTTTCACTTATAATATGCTACCTTGCGTTGGCTGGAGTGAATCCAGTCGTGGAGTTGCGGAAATCGAGCCCTTACAACTAACTTAGTAACTATGCTACCTTATCCTTGAGTAACATAGGTTACATTTAATATTGTTATGAAATATTTAAAAACTCTCATAGCATAAATATTATATTCTGCGATCTTACATCTAAAGAAGAAAAATTTAAATAAGAAAACTCTGGTCTTTTTAAATTTGCACCACTCACGTACTGGAAACTGCTACGTTATCAAAAAGCCTTTTGCAAACATTTGCGGTCTGAATGTGTGCATGGAACAAAGAAGTGCAACAGTAACGACATTTGTTGGTCACATCCTGAGTAGGGCTGTCACTTATTCGAGATTGACTTCAAGATCTATGGAATAAGTATGAAACAAGTCATTAAATGACCCGGTGTCTTACTTACAAGATCCCGGTTCTCTCTCAAGTTACATAAGAATCTCAACGATGGCTAAAGTGGTAGTTTTAGCAAGTTTCACATAGTAAGTGATCTACGACATTCACTTGTTATAATTTTGTTTTTAAATTCAATGTTCGAGCTTGCTTTATTAAAATCAGCAGCCCTAATGAGTCAACTGAACTTCGCGTGATCTGGTTTGGATTCAGGTTGGTGTATGATGAACCTTCATTACCTCCCTTTGTGACTAAGGCGGTCTTTATATTTTACTGTTTAAACGACATATAGTTCAAACAATATATATAAAACTGCAATACCAATGTATGCATTGTTTCTTGCAGTTTGACATGTGTTTTAAAAAACTAGGTTGATTATGTAGAGTAGGTTATGTTTTTATAGTAAGTACAAAGGGTTTATATGACTCATTGAAGGAAAGTATAAATGCCTGAACTTATTTTTATATCATATATTTTACTTAAATATAAATATTTTTAATTATGTAATTAACATATCTAGTGTCTAATAGTGGTAGACGCCAGCAACAACAACATCAGTTGCACGAATCGGCCAGCTCGCCCGGAACAGCACACAGAAGACTGGCATGAAGTTTAAGTAATTCCGCGTACAGTCTGATGAGTGTGGTGCTGGAGGCCTAATTTTAGTCCTCTTTCCGTTCCCACCTTTTTCTTATAAGGAAAGAATGGGAAGGGGAGGTGGATTTGATGGATGAAGAGATGCATTGGAAGGTTAAATATTCTATTTTTGTGCGTTAACTCCTTCATCGATTGAGGGTAGGCCATCGTTTGCCATCTTGTAATATAAAAAATAGTATATCTTATCTCTTTCACAATCCTTTTTTTAACCTGTCCATAACTGCTATGAATGGTTCAAATCTGTGACCAATTTATAAGAAACTCAAAGATTACAAATTAGACCAATTTTTATCAATTTGTTTAATTAAATTTTTACTAATCATTGTTAAAATACGTTCACTTAATTAAGAGTAAATTTATTAAGAAACAATTCCTTTCCCTTTACATTTATTGAAGATCAAAATAAGGCAATTCGTGTAATTACTTATTAGGAAGCGCTACGTCCAGAATTGACGACTGACACCTGACAAGGGTATTCGTTTAAAATAGACAGCGTGAAATAATTCAGAGGCGTTAGTCACTCGGCGGTGAGTCAGTCAGTACGGTTAAAATTACTGTACGTGTGTGCCCGCCTTTATGACTATAGTGTCACGAATAAACTTGATCGTTTACAAAGTTGATTGATTTATGACTTCCGTTTGTTATCTTTCTAATATCTAACATATACCAGATATGCCTAGAATACCTTATTTGTTACCACTGATCACTATTAAATGGACAGGCTATAAGCCGCGGTATTTTGTTCCTATTTGATTTTCGCTATTTTGGCGCTGTTTGTTCCGATTAGTAGAGGCGGTGAGGATCTGAACTAACAATAGAGATAGAATTGACTGTCAGAAATGTCAACAAGTACGTTTAAGTTGGAACAAAGTGATATTTCCAAGTAATAACCTATCCATCAATAGAGAGCAGTGTTCTTTACACATTTATTAAATAGACGATTAGTGTAGAAATCTATACTAAGGCCCAAAGTAACCATTAAATGACAACATGCGGTATTTCTCAGTGTTTAAAAGATGTGTTTTTGTCGAAAGGTTTTTTAATTTTATTTTATTTCAGTTTGTGTTTGTATGTGATTTTACGTTTTAAGTATAATTTAAGGTTCAAAGTTCGTTTAAAAGAGCCGACCGTATATAATATGAGTCTGCCAAAAGTCCGAGTTTCCTCAGGCTATCTGGCATCCGTTTTCAGTCTCGTATCTCTTTGACTTTTTAATGAGCGAGATAAAAAGTGGGAAGTATCATCGCCGCAAAACCTCCTTAACGCTCGACGCTTTTCTACAACCACTAATTACTGTTTTTTATTTCAATTGAAGGCATGTTAAGAGATTGCAGGTTTTCTTTATAAAGCAAGTTCTAGTCCCCGGTTAGCGGTCACGACCTTTATAAGGGGTTAAAAGCTTCAATTTCAAAATCACTTCATCTACTTTTTTTTAAATCACTTAAAGGATAATGTGAGTTGAGTGAAAGTTGCTAATGAAATAGCGGGTGACAAAAGCCGTAGTAACTTTGATGAACTTAAAACTCAGATTTTTTAGCTATCCTAAATAGCCCCTGACGTGTAGCCTTAATAACCTTGACTTGATTTAAAAGAGTAAAATTTTAATAGAATTGCTTGTTTTTTTAACAGTTATTTGGGTTTATTGACTTCTTAAAATGATCGATTATTATAAGAATGTATTTTCTAAATGTATACATATGTTGATATCACTATGGAAATAGAAAAATGTCATTGGGAAGCAAAACATACGTTGTCTTTGCACAGCCTTGTGTCCTGATAGAAATCAATTCGATTTTTTGAGAGTTCACCTGTCATTCTGGCCTCGGCGGCGTCGCGTGATTTGAATATCCACTCAGTGGTTACACCACAGTGCAGAAATATCAGTGCATCAATTGCAAGATGTTTTGTGAAAGTATTTCTTTTTTTTTTTGTAAGGCAGATGGTATAGTATGTAGGAACAACTATACAGGTAAAATTTTCGAATTACATAGTTGAAATGTTAAATTTTTTAAATAAAATAATCTTCTTTCAGTCGGAATCTTCTTATTTATTACTATGTAGAATTTTAACATTGTTTCTTTTAAAAGTATAAAGACGAGAATTTTGTTTCTTTTTAGATATTTTTTAATTTTGTTTAAGCATTATTTTAGACTGTGGTGCGAGGTTTTAAGATGCGGCTCTCGTCCATGATTTCGCTGACGAGAGCAAGCGAGTTGATTTGGTCGATTTGTCTTCTAATGTAACAGGTTGTTCGTGTAATGAGATTGGCGAGGTGGCGTTGTCACTTTTAAGGTTAAGAATTATAAATTTTAGAATATTGCTTATGAGTTGAATTATTAAATGTTTCATAGATTTGATTACGCTAAGTTTTATTAGCTTTACTTTCTGTTACTTGTGTTCTATACGTCTACATGATTTTTTTGTATTTTGAATGTTCTGAATAGTAAAATATCAGTAACATTTTCTTTGTATTGAACCGTTTTAAATCACATTTGGTATACAGATACACAACCTGAGAAAGGATATAGGCTGTGCCAAAAAATATATAGGTTATGCCAAAAATGGGTTGTAAGTGGTTTAAGCGGGGATGAAAAGTTGTATGAAAGTATCGTATTTTTTTGCTTCTAGAAGCTTGATGTTATTCGAAGTTTGTAAAAGTTTTAGCCTCAAAGGTGTTAAATAACAATATGAATGGAGTAATTAAAATGTATGTGAAAGTTTTGTAAGTTTAATATGTTTTGGTATTATTAAGTAAAATAATTGGTCTCAATATTTAAAATGCTAACTGAAAACAGTATTTCAAACGAACGAAATCGCGGGCACAACTCGTTCGAAATAAATTTACAAAAAGTTATTTGGCGAAGACAGGCGGGCATTCATATAGGTACTGGAAGTTGGAACAATCGACCGCCGTCCCGACCGTCTGAGGTCCATTCGCTTTTCTATCTGTTTCAATTCGCTCATTAAGCGCAATAAGAGTTTCGCAATCAATTTCGAATCGCGATCCTCCTTCGCAAACATAACTATTCACTTTTATACGTCTTATTGTTATAACTATAAGGCTTAAATTGCCAGAATTAAATATTGTAATAGCTTGCAACGTGTGGAGGCTGTCCATTCATTGTGGAGAGCATAGATTGATGGGCGGAGCTGGCAAAGGTACGGCTGGTAGGTGGTTTACCACGAAGTCGAGTGCTTTTAATAATCACGATATTAAAAAGTTACAATTTAAAATAAATATTATACATATACGATCCACATTTCACTTAATGACTGAAGCCGTGGTTGTATCGTGGTTTTACACCACTAATTTTTCAATCGCTATCATAACCACGCACATCACTAAAAGCAATAACTGTTCGTGTACTATTTCTACGCCATGAATTTATTTTTAATTTATTTAAATAGTTGCATTGGATTTATTTCTATCGTACCTATTAAATCGTGTTATTGATGGTCTAATCATCTTTCATTATGAAGCATTTTTAAATCGTGTCGTATCCGTGTCGTTGAGTGTAAATAAGAGGCGAGTAAGTACAGCTTACGATGTGGAAGCTTAGTTGATATATAGATGGCGTTGCAAAGAAACGAAGGTGGAGTGTAGTTGTGAAGAAGTTAAGGGTAACGTCTTATAGTAACCTCAATAGAGCATTACTCCGCCAGAGCGAACAAAAAAGATAAATAAAAACATCTCAGACAGAAAGGCTTTTGCAGTTTCATCTTTTAATTAAAGAAGGTTTCTTGCAAGCTTACAGATGAAACAAACAATTGTGTTATGGTTTGTTTCTATGATTCTTTTTATAAAAATTGCATAAATATCTGACTCAAAGGACCAAAACAATATATAATTCTGATCATTCTTGAGCTCTGTACTTACTACATTACTCTTTTATGGCTTATCTTTTTAATATTATAAAAGCGAATGTTTGGATGGATGGATGGATGTTTGTTTGAAGGTATATACAGAAGGGCTCAACAGATCTTGATGAAATTTGGCACAGATATAGATCATAGTCTGGAAGAACACATAGGCTACATTTTATGTTTTTTTTTAATTCCGCACGGACGGAGTCGCGATCGACAGCTAGTTTATAATAAATTTTATATGAGACATTTATAAGAGACACCGGCTAGAAAATTCTGCTAGAATTTAACTGTTTATTGTATTTTAATAAATATTATTTTTCATAGCACTTTATGGGTAGCCATTTAGCAGATTGCGCCGGGCGCTGGCGTAGTTTTATTCAGCGAAACTCATTCAGAACTGACGCTTCGTTTTGGCTTCATTACAAAAAATACGCAATAACAGTTCTGGGAGTAACAATAACTATTAACACACCCACTTTCGAGTATTATCCGTAAACAAACATACATTTTCTACTATAATTTTTTTTGATGAATTCTATTTGCATGGATTTTCATAGGAGTTTTTTGTTAAAATGTTTTTGATGAGATGCATTTGTAAGTTTGTATTTGTAAAGTTGCAATGTTGGCTACACTGCCAGCGATGGCGGTCACATGAGAATTGTTTAGTTGGCCGCCATGCATTCAAACTTATATTTTAGCTAACTACAGAAACTATAATTCATTTGTTTTAGAAATATTGCATTAAAGTCATCGATACCTTTAAAATGAGAATAAGTAATATTAAAGTTGTAAGTAGTGTTCGAATTTTTGTGCTTATTTTAGTTTCATAGTCGTTTTCAATATACGAGTATGTCAATTTTAGACATTTGTTCATAACAAGCCATCCGATATGTGGCCATTGTTTTGACGTTGACAGGAGTTGTTTATGAGCAATACTTAAGAAGCACTTTTTACTAGACCACAAAAAAATTTGGCACTACATTCTAATATTGAGAAATCTTTGGTGGTAATTTGATATTAATCTTACTAATATTAATATTATTAATGTTAAGATGGATGGATGGATCTTTGTTACATCTTACTTACAAAACGGGGTTGCGGACGCTAGCTAGTATGTACATAAAACTTTGTCAATCTTTTGTATCGAATCCTAAATTATAGAATGGGCAAAACAAAACATAGTTAAATATGTCGAACATAAAAACTAAATGTTCGTCATTTCGAACATACTAAATAAGTGTCAACGTATGAGTAATATAATTTGATATAACCGACGGCGTTTAATTAATTTGGCATACTGCCAACTGCGCACTGACGAGAGCACGCGCCTTTCAAAAACATATACATTCGAATTTTAAAATAAATTACTTTTTCTCTCTTGTCCACAATTTGTATAAAAATAAAATTGCCTAGACTCGCTGTTTAATGGCCACAGATAAATTATGAATACACACACAATACCAGGCGTTTGATTTAGTTTTGATAATGCGCAATAACGTAACTTTGTAAAAAACATCTTGTCCTATACCAATTATGTAGGCATGAGTTGGTATGAATATAGAAAAAATGTGTATACTTTTAATTTAACGATAAATAAATCGGTAAATCCTCCGCCCTGGAAGCGGACAGAGGCGTTTCAAGTGCCAATTTTCACCAATTCACGTCGCCATATTGAAGGAATGCTATTCGCTTTTTTTCCAATGGACTTTCCAATTCCAATCGGCTGTCATGGCCCGTTAGGAAATGTGAAAAGGTTTAGAAATGGCGGGAGCTGCGCGGCGGGAACTCGGAGCGGGATCTATGTACTGCATTACGCAAATTCAATAAGAATTACACATAGAAAGATGTACGGAGACTTTAATGTACTTCAATTCAGACGAATTTATTAAGTTGCATTTTAAAAATGAAATGTATTTGGTTAATAATAAAAAAATTGACTTTGAAATAGAAAACTAAGGTAAATGACGTCTCCAAAAAAATTAAAAAACTTAAGTGGAATTGGACAGGACACATCATTAGGACAAACAAAAGAAAATACACTAAAGATATGGATAAGAAAGGACGACAAATAAAAAGATGAGAAGATGACTTGCCAAGGGGATGGAGAAGATTAGCGCGCGATAGAGAGGTGTGGAAGAAACTAGGGGAGGCCTATGTCGAAGGACATCCTGACACGCAACTGGATGCGGAATACTAAAACTTTCTAAACATTATTACATAAATTATATTTGTATAATATTCTTAGAAAATAAGTTGTAAATATTGTAGAAGTGTACTGTCAGAGAATAAAGGCTTTATCTATCTATCAAAAAGTTTGATTTTTGTAGAAGACATCGGTTAGGGGCTGTAGGTATTTTGTATCTATTTTTAAGTTCGAATAAATTAATGAACATGAGGCAAAACAGTACTTCTCAGCTAAATCTCTTTGGTATAAGCGTCACTCTATGTTTTAGACCGTTTATTTCTTTTAACCTAAAAACTGTGATTCATTTTGCAACATATTTAGATTCGAACGAGACAAAAAATTCTTGAGTCGTTCATCGTGTTTGGTGTTGAATATAAAGTCGTTAATCAGACAATTTTCTACGGCGTGAGTCACTCTCAGTCGGCGCGAGTATAATTATACAGCAAGGACTTCCGTATTTAATGTGTTTTCTTTATGAATTATTACTCATACTGTACACAAATCGATTAGACGTTTTTTTAATAATATGTCTGAGTTTTACAGTAAGTTTCCATTGCTAAAACAGTCATATACTTTTCAGGGATCGAATCTTAATAGAAAAATAAATATTTGTTTCACATCTTCAATTTACTTTCCAATTTTATTTTAAAAATAAACGTGTTGTATTTTATAAATGTCAAATATACAATAGTAATTTTAATCAAAACTTGTAAAAGGTCGTGTAATATAAAGTGGGATGTGCTTCAAAAGTTTAGGGTCGCGGAGAGACGCGCTCGCCGCAATGCTTGGGAATTGTCGAACTGAAGGCGTTACATTAGCGTTTTATTTACTCTGTACAATTGTCGTAATGTGTTAACGTTCATTATCTATATATATAAAAGAAAGTCGTTTTAGTTACACTATTTATAACTCAAGAACGGCTGAATCGATTTGACTGAAAATTGGTGCTTAGAACCAGGAAACGGACATAGGATAATTTTTACCCCGTTTTCTATTTTTTAATCCGCGCAGACGGAGTCGCGGGTAAAAGCTATTTTTGAATAAATCTCTGTGCTAATATTCTATACTGCTGTGCTATCATTCCTCAACAAAGTATTGTCTATGCTGTTGACGTTTTCTATAACTTATTCATTACTCTACTTCACTAATCTTTGGTTTCTGAGATGAAAATCCTTTTATTAAAATATTGTTATCTCTGTTCTGTCTGATAATTAGAAGGATGATGGTATGTTTTAAGCAGGGATTTTGGTCTCAAAAACCAACGATAACTTCTCTAATCGATTATTGACATTGTCGTTTTGTTTACGTTCTTCAGCAAAGAATTTTCCGTCCTATTGATATCCATTGAAAATTTAAATCCTGTATCATAAATATTCCAGATAATTAAAAATTAAATAAACATGTAATATTGTATTTTAAATTAAAACTATATCAGCTATTTCATTGTTTATTTTGTTTATTATTTGAAGTAGTTTAAATTTAGTATTGGAAAGTCTCCCGATGTACTGATAGCGCACGACAGACGAAAGAGTTGTGGCAAGGATGTGAAGAGGGCGGGCGTGCGCCGGCTTATCAATACAAATAATTCGAGAGCCCTCCTGCTGATGTATTCAGTCCGCCAAACTGCCGAGTGCGGGCTTGTTTTATTTGGTCTCGACACAAGTGCTCCTAGTGTTTTCGATTGAAAACATTTTAAAGTACTTTGTAATGAAATAAACTATTTTAATAATTTAGGAGCAATGTTTTATTTTTCATTGAATTGCCTTTACGAAACTTACAGGCGCTTAAATTTTCTAAAAAACTTCAATTTTTTTCATTTTATAAAATAAATAGAATACTTCAAAACGAAATAAGCAGAAAAAGGCATGAATATTATTTCAGAATAGAAACCTAATATTGAATATTGAGCACAGTGTACAATGTTTCGTGAAATAAATTATTTATCAAAGCGATCGCTTACGCCTTGCGGCAACTTTAGATCACAAAATAATGAATATATATTTGATATCTCGAAACATTCCATTTCATTACATTTCGATGATTACAGCTTTGTAAGTAAATACGATGATATTTTTAAATTAAATATGTTTTATTTTAAATTATATTTTGGCGAAAATTTAAATGGCGATAGTTACATTACGTATACATGTTTTAAATAATTATATAATTAGCAATAGTATTGTTGCATGCAAGTTAATGGCAATAAGAGTTGTATAGATTCGGCGTTCTTTTAAATAGTTGTCAATTGTCATCTCTATAAACAACTCACTCTATTTTCCACGAAATCGAACGTATGATTGAAAATTTGTGACATGTCAAGTATGTAATATGTTTTACTCACTTTCACAGAAATAAATTAAATATAATTTATGAAACATATATTATGGCAATACTTTCGAACACTATAATCACTGAGCAACACCGTACCGAATTTATTATTAATCTTCGTTGTCTGGCTTTTACACAAATTTGGGCGCAGATTTCACGCGCATCAATCTCGTGTAATTGTTACTTCAAATAATTTCTCTTATATACGTCATTATTATCACGCTATCGCAAAAAGGGGACCAGCTGCTTGTACTGTTCTATAAAGACACGGGGCGAGGTAACGGGGCTTCAGTCATCAACAGATTGTGCGTGTATATTACTTGAGTATATGTACATTGCGTGCTATTAATGTTATAAATTAATTTGTAAACATGAATTTGTTATCTTATATAATAAAAGCAGCTATTTTCCTTACTGTAAGGAAAAACTGTGATCTTAAATAATTGATTTAATTTATTTTCTATTCAAATACATAACAGTGTTTATGTTCAGGCGATAATCTTGAATATTATAGTAAATAATGGGCTACTTAAATAGCAATGTATCAAAAACAATGGGAAAGTGTCGTGTTGACCGAGTGAAAGTCCGGCGCGGGCGCAGACGAGGTAATGGCGGTTGGCGCCACCTCGCGGCGGATAACGGACTCTCTTGATTGGATAATATATGTGTACAAGTCCATTACGGAGCGGGAGGGACCGCTTACACACTTATGCATGAAGTCTTAAGTATTGATATAATAATCAATAATTATATTGTTTTGGCATCGAGTCACTACACTAGTAGACAGACTGATGTAACTCAGACATTTGTTTTCATATTTTTCAAATACGGAATTTAGTCATTTTATATTAAGTCGCAAGTTAGTAATCATAACTTTATCAAGTTGGAGAAACACTAAAAACAAATAAAAATGCTTCCAATACCAGAAACTTCTTAGGGCTGGAAAACGGATGATGACAAATGAGTTAAAAAAGACATTAATTTTTCATCGTTTTTCTACTTGTTTTATATTGTTACATTATAATTTTCAACATACTTGTTCGTTCCCGTAGTTTCTCGCAAACGCAAAATATGAGCTTACTCTTATAGCGTGAAACTGAAGTTGAATTGAACTTTGTTCTATTCCTACGAGTAGCGTACGAATAGTGTCAATAATTCACTGCCTAGATCTAACGCATTTAAGTTATACATATTACATTTAAATCTTTTGGCCCAAGTGTACTCGAATTATGAAAAACAAGCTTAATGAAAAAGACAGATGTCGCTAGTCATAAGTATTTGGGTTTTAATTTTTTATTTTATTTTAGATATATAGCACAAGGCTTAGAACCTTTTTCAGGCCTTGCAAATGAACATCATATCTATTTTACATATAACATTAGTAAAATTATAGTATTTATATATAACATTAGTATAGGAATTATGGGGGTTATAAAAGTAATAATAAGGGCTTGTTTCACAGTGTCCAATTAAATCCTAAATAAATGTTAATTTCTCAAATAAAGTAGTTGTTGGCGTTTCAGAATCTTCAATCTTCTTATGTGTCAGTTAATTTATTTATTAGTTAGCTCTTCTAAACTTTACTTGGTCATTGTGAAATAGTTTATTTTATATTAGACGTTAGTTTATATTAGTGGTAGTTGTAAACATTTATATGTTGAAATTGTTTCCAGTAATGTCAGTGGTATTTTTTATCATTCAGTCACGCGTTGAACTTAAATCCGTTCC
>DWHV01000240.1:0-12302 GCA_018248035.1 Papilio joanae | reverse complement strand
AGTCTTTGATCTGACGATTTTTAATCTAAATTCGAATGGTTAACACTATCTTAGGTTAAATGTTCTGAAGACAAAATTAATGTTACAATTCAGGTAACGATACCTTATAAGATTAAAAAAAAAAACAAAGCAATAATAAAAAATCTGTGTACCCGTTAATGAATTCAAAGTTCAATTTTTTTTAATATAGGAGTGTATTGTGCAGTGGAGAAAAGATTAGATTCACATTTCTTAGTCGAAGTATAGCGCAGATATTATCATTTTTGTTTATGGACAATTTTATTAGATTACCGCTACAGACGAGCATGTGATTTTTTACATGTAGCTTGGTAATCATAGCAACTTAAACTCAGGTAAACAAACATAGCAGCATTGTATCATTTATAGATAGATATTATCGTAGATATATAGATGTAGAAGTAGTTAGAGTTAAGTCAGGATCGAACCAAATCTATATCTGCCTCTTTACCGGCATAAGTGTTATTGTAGGTTTGCATTAGCACAATACACGTACTTTTTTGTCATTTCATAAGATAACAATATTTATATATTTGTACATGTATTTCGGAAGTGAAAATTCACGGTTTTGATGTTATGTTATTGAAATTGGAATCTTTGAAGACGATCGCTTTTACTAAGGGGTTAGTAGAGTTTCACGGAAAAGGTCTTTTCATTATTGTAAATTAGGGTCAATGTTCTCAAGATATTTTCTTACGCAGAGTATATTTGAAGGACGTGACAAGAATATAATAGTTCAGTGGCATCAATAATAAATTATGTATGTACAGAGAATGAATGACTTAATAACGAATAATATTGATTTAATCGCAAGTAACCGTTTCAGCAAAAATATATGTAAAGGGTGGGCAATAAATATTTTTATGGTTTGAAATTATACAGTACATGTGTACAATGTCTTATTAGTTTTTTTTTTTTATCATAAATGGATAGGTGTCGTGTTTTTGCTTGCAACTTGCTTAAAAATACAGATTTTCATTCACATTTCGACCTGTTCTGTAATGTAAAAAATTAATTTAAAAAATAAGCATGTCTTTGAAATTAACCTTTTTTTAGTAAGGTGAGAAGTTTTGAAAGTGAATTTATTTATTACGATGACACAGCTTTTCCACAGCCTTTCGCAGTACATTATGCTATTGAACGAGCTATGAATGGGCATATTTTAGAATATTAAGTGAGGTCAATGACGCGGTTGAATATATTATCTGTGGACGAAGATAATTTGTACTGTGGCATTAAAGGTTTCTTTATTGTTGCATTAAAATGGATCGGTAACGAAGAGTGACGTCTTAAAGCTTTATTGTAACCTATTAATGGTTTGTAAAAAGACAGAAGTTGTTAAATTAATTTATATACGTTTTATATTTGGAAATTAATTTATGTACGCTGTTCTTTGTTGTTAACTATTTTTATTTATTAAAATATTGTTGTAGTAACTTTATTAATAATGTATATCTTTACTTTGTCAAGGTGCGTCGCATCGGCATTAGATGAAAACAAAGCTTTTCATCTAACATGACATTGTTAATAATCCAGCTTTGGTTAATCCTCTTATCTTTTGTCTAGTTCTGTGAATTGTTGTATCTGTGGATCGTAGCTCGTAGCTCGTAGCTCGTAGTCGTTGCTCGTAGGTTTTATAGCTACGTAGTGATTAAAGCTTCGCATACATTCGACATACATTTATCGCCATAGATTTCTTTGTAAGTAATCAATCATATTAATATTCGATTCATACAACTAGTTATTAGTTTAGACCCAACTGTACTCCATCGAATTTACCGCGGAATTATACTATACATATTTATACATATCTTGTACTCATACATATGTTACTCGATAAAATTGTTTCCACCGTTTAAAGGTTTAAATTTATAATGTTGTTTCAATTAAATTGGTATACACACGAACACAGACACATAATTACATATTGGAAATTAAATTTTCATCTTCATAATTTTTTGCGACAATAATTACACAACATGTTACTTTATTCATTTTTGAAGTTGAAATTTCAATTGAAATGTGTTATCGGACTTAGAGTATCGAAGAGGAAAAATTATTAAATAACATTGCTAATGGCTGTCATTGTTAAGACATATACAATAGCTGAAGGAAGTATGGTAGTGTCGCAGCGTTCCACGCTTACATTACAGTTGTGACGTCAGTCCTACAAATGCTATTGAACTCCTACCAGTTATACAATTAAAATAATTATTACAATTCAAATACGTTTATAATTATTACGTAATCTGGCTCAGGTAATTATTTAATTAATAAGAAACTTTTTAAGGAATGAAAAGTTAATACGTTTATGGAAAAAAAAATATCGTATTTATTTTCTGCACTCATTTTAATTTAATATACGTATTAGATACATATGATAGAAGTCGCAAATATTCCTTTTACTTATTATTATGTATTTTTATCTTTTATTACTTTTAAGGGCATTGACATCGCAGTGCGGGGAAAACATTGCTCTCACAAGGAAGCAAAGGGTACAAAAGTAAAACTACGCAGGTTTCTGGTATAAGAATTGCTTCAGTGGACCTAGCACGAATATTTGTGACAATCGCCTTCGTATCGTCATCGTCAATTAAGTTACAATTAGTAAGAGATTTTTGGTGTACCTACTTTACGTCCGCGGCACAAATTTCAATACACATTTTTTCGATGACGATACGATACCAAATATCATAAATATCCGTGCTAGGGCCACAGTTCGGTTATTCTAACAACAACTTTAATATACATTCGATTACAGAAATATATATCATTCACATATTAAACGAATGCGTCTTTTTAAGGTTTCTATCAAACGTAGTTTTATTTGATAAATAATTTGTTATCTACTTCACTAAAATAAAATATAAGAGTCATAATTGTTGAAGCAACAATCAGGATAATTTATAAAAATTAAAACTAAGGCATTTTAGATACACAAAATTCAGATTACGATTATATTTATAGTCATTTTTAGAATCATTTATAGTTTATTACTATGGATATGGCTGATGGAGTGTGTCACATTGTTTAAACTCTGTGAACAGACATATACAATAAAACTACTGCAGCTCTATATTACCTTTAATATTTTAAATATATTCAATAAAATTGTCCAAATCAGTGAACTACCTTTGTAGCATTTAGCATTGGTAATTTGTTATGTATAAAACCATCGCTGTTATTTGGGTTTTTTTATTAAGAGCGCATGCACCTTGAGGTCTATTTATAGTCGGGGTCTTTGGCGCAAGCTGAAACCGGTGCTCATTGATGCCGGCACATCGATCGTGCCCGGGCCTGCTGCAAGCTCTGACCCAGTTCGCACACTCAATGTAAAATTAGTGTACCAGCCTACAGGAAACCTTATAAGTGCGAAATTTAACATTTAATATGCACTGCACTTTGGATTTTTAATCTTCAATAGTTTACACAGAATTGTTCATTTTAGTAACATTCGATTTATTTTAAAGTGGCAAAGAAGCCACCTGAATTTGCCGAAATAACGAAGCAAACGCTGCTCATTAACATCCGCAATTGCAGATGCATTGCCTACCTTTTAATCGACGGAAGAGGAGAGGTACAGAAATCCATCAAAGCCATTTCACCTTTACAGCCTTTCTTTATTAGAAAAGGGAGGGAAGAGAAAGAGGACTAAAATTAGGCCTCCGGAACGCACACTCATCAGACGAAACGTGGTATTACTTCCACTTCACACCTGTTTTCTGTATGGTCGTGGTTCCAGAAATTATACTTTGTAAACTTATTTTGTACCAGTGTAGCTTTGTACGGGATTTGTTTTAAAATTTCTAAGTATTTTATAGTTAGAATAACTTTTTTTATAAATTAAACGTCTCTTAGATATCGTTATTTGTTTTTTTTTACTGTCAATTTAAAACAAAACAAGTTTACAAATATTAAGGTCTATAAAATTGGCTGATAGAACTTAACTAATCTGGTAAAGATTATGAAATTCCTATCAACATGCAAAATATTTGTATGAACATAATAAACTTTCAAATTACTGTAGTAATCTTACTTGCTTTTAAGAGAAAAAGGTGTCTCGTTAGACAGGTGAGACGGGTATTTATATTATATCTGATGTTCGAATGATTTTTTCATTTGTTTTTAATAAAATTTTAAGTTATGGCTTATGACATTGGATGCAAGGACACTGCAATGCTGCTTCGGGTCTTTGACCGGTCGACCTAGTTTCTGGCGCTGACGTCATCGCTACGCCCCCGTGACGTCATGCCGAGCCTCCTCGAGCCCATTCAAAAGTAGATCATAGCCTTGCTGGTACGTGCACCCAGCCCCACCTCCACTTACCTTGCTTCACTCATATAGATACAATTGCCGAGGTCGCAGGTCCATGTAGTTGTGGAGTTAGAGGTCATTTCTCTTGTTGTTCATTTATAATACAGCAGGTTTTTAAAGGTCACGTGATTTTACGATATAAAATTTCATTTTTCAGACTGAAGGTCAATGATTGATCTTTAAACACTAACTGACTGACTGACTAATTGAAAATTGAATTTCCATAGAATTTTTTTAATTTTGAATTGACAGACTTTGTGTTTTTGATCTTGGTGATATTAAATATTATGTATTTACTGAGAGAGTCCTTCTGAAGTTAGAATTAATGCTTGCAAATTGTTATGTCCTATATCTACAGAGTTTCTTCTTTCATCGAAGATTGATAAATAGGAAACTTTATCACTAAAATTTTCATGATCAATTAATGTTTGTCTTGGTTATATTAGTATAGGGTTATGATTTAGTTATATAAATATAGGATCGCGTCATAACATGTTAGTCAATATAAAATTCTTTAGTACATGGTAAAGATTAAACAAAAACATCATATGTCATCTACATACTACAACTAACTAGTACTTTGAATACATACATATGTAGTCATGCACACATATTGCTAGTAAAAATATTACAACAGACTGTACCGATAAATTTTAAAATTATTATACGTAAGCGCTTCACGCCTTAGAAAGTTACAAAAAGCCACAACATTAGATGTTTCAATAGTAATTAAACAAATAGTTTAATCGTTTTTAAAAGGATTTGTGTACCTTAGTTTAAATTCTACAGTTTAAAGTAATGTTCTAGTGCAATTGAAAGTAAAGTAACAGATGGGACTTGGTAATTTGAAACTTCTATTAATAGAAGCATCCTTGACACAAATATTGCGGGTCGTGCCCTTTGGATGGAGTGCGCCGTGCGCTCGGTGCTGCGACAGCTTCATTGAAGATTTATTCAATGAGCCTTTGTTATGGAAATGCCTTCGTAACCACCCCTAATTAACAGGGACCAGATTATTAATTAATCTGATTATCAATCAATATTATACACGAATGCAGCTAATCTCCATATTGAGATATCATTATTTCTCGGCTTTGTTCTCACTATTAACTCTTTTTTACCACCTCTTGTATTGAAAAAAAAAAACATTAACAAGTATAAAGGGCCGGTACAACAGTTTAATGTCATTAAATTTGAAATTAGACAAGAAGTTTTTTTGTATTTCACTAAGTAATACAAGTAAAATACAGTGTTCGTGTTTTTATGAAAATTATAGTTACGTAAGTTTACAGTAGTCGAAATGTGGAGTGTAAAAATATTAAACAAAAGCGATGAAGCTCGTAAAGTTATAAGTTATTAAGTTGTTGGGTATTGAAAAAATACTTCAGTAAACTGCCAAGAAAACACTTTAATCTTTTTCAACATATCGTAGCTTCACAGAACATCTTTTCTTAATCCAATCTGTCAAATGTCATCTGTCAGTCTACGTCATGGTCGGGATACAATGTTGCTATTTTAAACTTATAAAATCGTACTTGCTAATAAACTAAACATGTAAAATAATTGAAATTAAATCTACTTTTTCCCACATATAATGTGTATTTAAGTATACGAATAAAGGTAAGAAACCACTTTACAAATTAATCAAACTTTGATAGCTATGATTCTTGTGTTGTGCTTTCGTATCTAGGTCATGAGTGTAATTTCCGTTCTAGTACGCTAGAATTAAAAAAAAAATGGTAAGGTTACGACACGACCTAGCTCCAGTTCCGCGCCAGTAATACGGTATCATAAACTTGAATAACTGCACATTTAAGGCTCCGTACGATTAATGCGCACTACGGCTTTGTTCTCGTGATTTATTGTCTCCAGCAAACAAGTGTATGTGCGAAAAACAATATTTTGTGATTATCCTACCTGTATATAATTACATATATAATAACTATCTGAGCCCGTGCAACCAATACCAATATATTGACAAAAAAGACTTGCTTAAGTTAACACCGCGGTTCTTCGTAACAAGCACGATGAGCTAGGCCAGGAGGTGCGACTTGTTTAAGCTGAATTTTTACTGTACTAATGTAGGAAAGAACTTTGTTATAAATAGAATCTTTGGCAAATATATCGAGTTTCTAGCCAATGGTCATCATGATATTGATATATTCTGGGACTCTATACTGTGATTTTTGGCCTCAATTAGAGAAAGGGATCTCGGTTCAATAAAATTTTTCAATTTACCACCAACAATACTTTTAAATGTACTTTCATTGTTTTAGCTTTCTTTATTATTCTTTTACTTATTTATACCACAGTTAATATTTGGATACAATTTTTATGTCTAAAGCCCGCTACCGACGCTTGGCAAACAACGGCCAACTTTAAACACCAAACATGAATAAGTGGATAGCTGGTTGCCTGTTCTTGTTTGGTGTTCGCAGTTTGTGCCAGTGAGCGACGTTTCTGCGGAATTTCTACATAATCAAAGGGTGTTCGACAAATGTGTTTGCGGCGTATCCAGACGCTTGCGGAAGTTCGGACGCTTTAGGTACGTAAGCTTTGATTAATTCTTAGGCAAACTCTGCTTCCCTTCTATAAGGATCAATTACGAAATAAGAGAATACATGCACATGCGTCGATATTGAAGCTCAAGAATGCCTAGAAAAGACCCCAAAGTTGCTAATATATAAGTCGAAAAGTTTGAATACCTGGCCTGCACTACAACGGATCAAAGCCTTCGTGCAGAGTAACAAAACTTTTACTTTATTAATCAGATAAAAAAATAAGATCAATCTTTACAATTCATGAATATCTCTTCTTAAACCATCTGCACAATTTGTCATCAGTTACAAACATAAAACACATTTTCTAAAAGGATTTAAACGTCAAATCGTTTAAGAAAGTTTAACTTGTTTAAGAATTTTTAATTGAACAGATATTTTTAAAGGAATATTTTGTACATTTTCTTAAAATAAATCCACGTTGCTCGGCACGCTGATATCCTCTCCACGTTCATTGTGCGTGGGATATAAATAACTACAAGATACTCACTACCTTCCCGAATAGGGATGTCGATTTTTTTTTATTCTAGATGTTAAAAATGCCATCTTCCTGCCCTTTTCTCTACGGAGAGTCAGCACATCTACTACTTTAATGTACATCTGTATGAACCGTCATATCCGAATTTACATTATTCTTTCATATGTCCTTTATATTCTTCGGTTTAAAAAATAATATTTTTACAATCCTTAGTTCTTTATATGCGAAACTAATTGTCTATCTGGCTCACTTTCAAGCCATAAGAGCATACTCTAGATTATTTGTATCTGGCTTTTTTCGCTTTAAAAAGTACCTTATGTCCCGGGAAGTACTTTTCAACGCGAAAAAGCGTTGTAAAGGGTTGAAAGTCGGTGTGAATTTTTTTTATGGAAGTATTGTCATTTTTACAGTTAGAAGCTTAAAACTTATTTTGTAGACTTGTAATCTATATATAAAAGTAAGTCGTGTTAGTTACACTATTTATAACTCAAGATCGGCTGAATCGATTTAACTGAAAATTGGTGGGCAGGTAGCTTAGTGTTGGGGATATTTTCTATCTCCGTATCTTTAGACTACCATTTTTACAGTGACATCTGTCTATATTTCTAGTCTATAAAGTTTAATATTCATATTTCTTGTTTTTGCCTGACTTAAGATACTACGAAGGTTTTAATCCACAACACTTAGAACCAGGAAACGGACATAGGATAATTTTTACCCCGTTTTCTATTTTTTTTTTCATTCCGCGCGGACGAAGTCGCGGGAAAAAGCTAGTTTGATATAATTACACTCAAAGTTCGTAAAACTTTTACTCTCAAGGGTGCAAAATAACAATAAGGAATAGAGGTTGAAATTTTGTATAGGAATATGTTAGACTTATGTGAATCTTTTGTAAGTTTATTATGTTTTGTTTTAATATTTTACAATTTTAAGTAAACACAGTTTTTCACGCGAACGAAGTCGCAGGCACAGCTAGTGTTTGCATGTAGAGAACAAATTGGCCGTTAAACAAAAAGTTCATTGTCCTTTCAGCAAAAACATCTTCACAGAGACAGCTTCATATAATTATAGCTAACAATCGGGATGGAAAATTTTCCACAAATTTTCACAGAAAATATTTTTATTTCATTTCTCTTCTGTCAATTTAAGTCGTTTATAAGGAAAAAAAGAAAGCTAATGAGTATATTTTCCATTTCATTCGCTTTATAAAATGAAAGTGCCAATGCATCTATGTTTATTGAAGATTAATTTTATATTATAATGACAAAGGGGTTTGAAATACTCCGAAATGTAGACGAAACAGACATAAACATCAATATAAACTTAATTCAGTTAGTTCTAAATTACCGTATTGTCGAAAATTATACAAAATTTTTTGTTATTTTATTAGTCTTTATTACAAATTTGTTCGTTCATAAGTTTATTTTATGTTTTGTACGTTGTATTTCTCTAGTTCGCTGAAATAACCCAAGCTTTTACAACTGAAGTGAAACTTTGAATTTCAGATAAATTAAGCATAATTGACTTTGCGAATTTTGTATCTTAAAGTGTTGTAAACTACATAATTGCGTATATGTTTTTCCAGTTTAAAATACAATAGCGCTAGTAGCTAATAAGCTCACGGCATAAGGTGCGGAATGTAAAAAATAAGCTATGGTGAGTTAACGGATTGACCGTTATCTATATATAAAAGAAAGTCGTGGTAGTTACACTAAAGAACGGCTGAATCGATTTGACTGAAAATTGGTGGGCAGGTAGCTTAGAATCAGGAAACGGACATAGAATAATTTTTATCCCGTTTTCTATTTTTCATTCCGCGCGGACGGAGTCGCGGGTAAAAGCTAGTCCTAAATAAAATACTACGAGTATACATGAGTTGCGGATTGGTAATTATATATTATTTTTATGTAATGTGTAATAAACGTCAGGGCCGATTTTGAAAAGTCGGATTTCTATTAGAGTTTCTTTTATTCCCAGGAGTGAATTTTTTTTTAAATTAATAACTAGTAACTTCACGAAAAAATTGTACAATATTGTAAATCAAAATTTCAGAGCGCTTCTATCTAATATATGTTCTAGGCAAGTGCCTGTTGTAGGTGATGTCTAGTGAGACGCGAGGTTAAAAATCTATGAAGGCGACAAGCCTATTGTTTGACGGGTGCGTCACAGCCAACTATTATTTTTATTGAATAGACGTCTTGAGAGGTAATGTGACGGTACACGTGACCAGTATAAGATTCAACTAAACGTGCTTAGATAGAGGTTTTCAAACTTTAAAACGTCTTGGATGAATTTTTAAAAAAACATTTTTTTAGTAATAAAATAAATTATTAATCTTTCTCATTTATATATCTTTTATAAGGTGGCGAACGAGCAAGCGTTTCCTAATTCACTTTGAGAATTGCAGATGCTGTGCCTAAGTTAAATCAACGGAGGGATGCACAAAAAGATAATATTTCACTTTCCTATGCGTACTGTCCTCCGTCCAGGCCACTGCCCTTCCCCATACTTTTCTGTTAAGGAAAGAGGACTAAAATTAGGCCACAATGAGGTACACATCAGGCGAAACGCGGAATTGCTTCCACTTCTTTCGGCCCATTCGTGCAACCGATGTTGTTGCTAGCGTCTACCACTGTTAAAAATCTCGACACTCAGGGGAAAATTGGAAGTGAATGGTTCGGCCGTTAAGATTGCGGTTGGTCATCATTAAATTACCATATATACAAGCCTATATACATAAGGACGTACATATAAGCCTATATACATAACGACGTACATATACCTTTGAAAAACATTATTTGTTTTTATGGCTGGTAAAAAAATAGTTGAGAACCGCTGTGCGTCACGGGTTGACTGTCGCGAGTCTGCGATACCTCGTGGAAGAAAACGAGCAAAAATGATTGAATGGAGTTTTTAGTATAGGAAAAAACCACAATGCGGTAAATGGTCTTAGTATTTCTAGTTTTTTATCGAGTCTATGTACTATTTTTTATTTTATTATTTTCAGTTTAATATTTTTTGGTAATTTTATTTACTTACGTAGTATTTTGTATTATTGTTTGTTTGTTTATGCACCGATACTTACTTTGTACTTCGAGTTTTATTTATCAGTTAATTACAAGTTATCTGGTGTTGTATTTTTGGTAATAAACCAAATCTTACTAATGTTAATGCGAGTATTTGGATGTATTGATGGATGTTTATCGGAACGTATAGGCTAACCACTGCAAGAATTTCGCTAAAATTTGCCATGTAAATCATGGTTTGGAAGAACACAGAGGCTACTACGAGTTATTATTTTTTTTTAATCCCTCGCGGACGTAGTCGCGGGAGACAGCTAGTAATCAAATAAACTTATGCTATTACGATGAATTTTATTTCTTTCAAAATATATTGAGTGACACAGATGCAGAATGTATTTAGAAGAAATATTTTTATTGACACGAATAGCTACAATATATTAATTAAAATTAAAATGTTATTAAGGTTAGTTTCATTTTCTTGAAAGCAGAGGTCGATGAATATTCGTATATATGGGTTTAGTTTCAATCGAGAATAATAAAAAATAAAACAAAAGTAAGAAACGGCGAATTCACTTGTTTATGTTATAAAACGTAATTTGTGATAAATAAATAGCGTTAAATATTTATCTAAAAATGAACTACATTTATCCATTTATCTCGTCTTACATCAAATAAAACAAATAAGGTTATTAGAACTGTGTAATTAAGTAAACGTCTTAATTACGCCGGCATCAATACAACGTTAATCGCTACGCAGTTTTCTCGTCTACGGCGTAGCTAAAACCGTGTAGGCGACAACATCCTTAGCTTGTATTCTTACAGACTATCTGTGTGACGTCAATATTTCTTTGTACAACGGACGGAAAATTATGATATTTTACTCTGCGTAATGAGCCATACACAATTTTTTGTGTATCAGATATGACGCACTCGGTGGTGCGATGGCAACGTGGGCTTTAAATAAATCTTTTTCACTAATTTTACCCAGTCGACGGAGGCAGAGAGACTAATTTGAAAGGAACATATATTAAGAAGAAAACGATTTGTATCTGCTACCATCTTAACACTGAAGGTTAAATTATGTAGAGGACTTTTTTAACGTTTTTACTTAAGTGTTATACCCACTTCTACACCAAGTATATTGCAGAATGTATAAATATATGACAGGTCATCAGTTGAAAACTCGTAATTTTGTTTGAGAAGTTTTCCGATACATTGGCAACATGTGACTTGGAATGATAAAATATAAATAAGTAGAACTCATTTGATTGATTTCATATTGTCTAGGTCGGGGGCACCGCGGGATGTCTCATTTGCTGAGTTGTTTATTTACTACTCATGCAAACATAATGATTACAGTGAAGTAAACAGTTTCTCGAAATGTAAGGAGCAATCAAATTAATTTCTATACAGAATGAAGATTTCTATAGATTGCTACGAATCAGAGACAGGTCAAAATTCGTCATGTCCTTCGTTTGATAAATATAACCGTAATTTAAGGAAAGGGCAATGAATATCAAATGTTGTCTTCACCTATGAGTATTTCTGTTAAGACATTTATAGCATTCATACCTTCAAAGCAATATTTTATAAAGTTGATAGCACAATTCAAGATGTAAGAATTAATTACATTGCATTTTATTACTATATACTCAGATGTATAATCATAATTATAGATAGGTTATGGAGGTTTTTCTATGAAAAAAATTACTTTTTTTTTTAATTTTTCATAACACTCACTAAATCATTTTAAAATTAGTGCGTATATTTTTAATTTGCTTGTACAGATCAATCTATTATTAGGCATAATCAGAAGTAAAGTAAAAGTTGTATGATAGTCCAGTCATTTTAGTAAGTTCACCTCGGAATTCGAGATACCCAGCTGTAAGTCTGTAAATACTTGTATATTGA
>DWHV01000239.1:0-12343 GCA_018248035.1 Papilio joanae | reverse complement strand
CACTGGTTGTTTGAGTAATGGGATTCCGCAGCCGGTGGTATACTATTTTTTATATAATATATTTTGTTAATTTTTTTATTATAAAATGTATTATATAAATAATAAGAGAATAAATGAATAAGAATAATAATTAAATTTATAAGAAATATTTATGCTAAATACATTTACGTATACAAATTTGTATTAGTGTTTTATATAGAAATTTTTTCGATGACGTTACGAATACTTTCTCGTAAATTTTCGTGCTAGGTTCCCAGTTCGTGGTAGGTTTCAAGGTTATTATGAAAATTATGTTGCATAAAAAAAATCAAAACTAAATCTATGTAGGAAATAATGATTTAACTCATATGTTAAGTTACCCATTATGAACTTGAAGTCAATTTTTGGTATGAAGTGCTACATGATATACAAAATTTTTACAGATATTTAGTAAAATTAAAATTTGCAATATAAATGTCCTGTCACGTTTGATAAAAAAATAAATTGATGGCTTTGTGAATTTTATGTATGGATTTAAATGTGATCACTGGGATCCAGTGACGCGCTTCGATACTATTGGAAATGAATTAAAAATGATTGTTTTGCATCGTTTGGTATCGTTATAACATACTAGCTGTAGACGAAAACTACGTCCGCGTGAAATTCTAATATGAAACTTAATTAGTAGCCTATGTGTTCTTACAGTCTATGTTCTACATGACAAGTTTTATTGAGATCTGATGAGCCGTTCTACATACATACAAATCCAAACATTCGCATTTATAATATTAGTAAGATGATATCCATAGTGCTTATAAAATAGTCGACAATTGTGAAAAAAACGATTCTCAAGAATGAAGGAAAATATTAGTTATAGAAAAGTGTGATATTTTACCTCAAGTTACATTAGGTAGTGAAAGCATTTTTTTTGACTTAGTTGGATATCCTACATATAAAGTTATAATAGCATTGTTAAAATGTATGCTCATAAAAAACATTACTATTTTTTAATGAAAAGTTTCCACGTGTGGTAAACTTACATACGAGTTTTCTCGTTGCAGTATTCTTGCAGTCGCACCAATCATCGTTCAGCTTCCAAACTCGTTAACAGTTGGCAACGAGGAAATGTAGCTCTAGTTTATCCCGAGGGGTTTGCCTTACTTTGACTTTTACCTTACTTGCACCCGGGTTATCGACGTGTTTCTAAACTCCCTTTTGAGTGTTCCCTGAACGATGTATCAAGCACGTGCTTCAGAAATTTACCTCTTGTTTGTAACGTTTCTAATCCATAAATCGAAGTTTGTGTTTTAAATCTAGTTGTATTCCGCGATTTCATTTAGGAATACTAACTCAAATATATAAATAGTTGGAATAACCTTATTTTAATAATTGGCGTCCAAAAATACATTTCCAAAGGTAGTTTCGATGTATTTTCACTTTGCTGCAAAATATGTGTAGAATATGTGTGTATATATGTTGTAGAATGAAATTATGGTCCTTTATATTTGTTCATTAAAACCATTTTAATGATGTGCCGACATTAAATCTTAAAAATGTATTTTAAAAAGCCGTATATTTCTCAAATGACGTAATAATATCCTGAAATAGACCATTCACGTGTCAGCTTAATGTGTCAACACCCTTAGAATTGTTCGCTTCGCATTTTCACGTGCCTCTCAGAGCCATTAAAACTCCAGTAAATTACTTGCTTTGATCTTAAGTAAATACTGCAAAGCGTCTCGACTATGTAAGGAATTTCATTAAATTTTGGATCTTCACTATATTTTGAATAATTTTACCTTTCATAATGTGTTATTTATTTTTCGTTGGAATTTCGTCAAAGGGATGGAGTAAAGTAAAGCCCGCTACACAACGTAGGTTTGTAGCCGAAACTGTATTAAATCTGTCGATTAAAGGTAGACAACTCATCTGCAATTGCGGATGTCTATGGCAAGCGGTCGCTTCGCTTTTTAGGCGTTTTCAGGTGGCCGTTTGCTCGTTTGGCACCTAATGAAACAAAAATATTGTACAGCGTACCCTATCGGACGTAAAGTAAAACGACATAACGCATACGAATTTTTACAATTTTTGTCGTTGTCGTTGCGAATACTTTGTCGCAAATTTTCATGCTTGGCCCTCTGTACAATCCAACTGACAGTTCAAACGTTGTATACATGTAGGATTTATCTGTACAGTTGGACTGTGCAATTAAAACTGTGTAGTTAAAACTGAAGGTGTGTAGCGAGCTTTAATAAATAAATACGAGTACCCATTAACAAATTCCACTGCGTATTGTAACTTCAATTATCTTACTTCATACTTATATTATAAATCCGAAAGTTTAGATGGATGGATATTTGTTTGAAGGTATCTCCGGACAGCTCAACGGATCTTGATGCAATGTGGCACAGATATAGAACGTAGTCTGGAAGAACACATAGGTTACTTATTACGTTTTTTTTTTTTTTAATGCAGCGCGGACGGAAACGCGAGCCATACTTAGTATAATTATAATTCAATATGACCTCTGTAAGTGCATAAAGAAACAATGTTTATAAAAATATAATACCTACGTAATTAATTACGCTGCAGAGGAAAAAAATACCAGTAAGGTAATATTTAATGACTATTGACGCACAATCTATACGTTTGTGATCTTTGACCACAAATACCTTGTTATTAACGATATCAGCAGTAATATGAAGCATTAAAAATATATATTTTCTCAATAAAGTAATAAAGCAGCGTAATTTAAAAAAATAAGTATACAGTACTAATTAATTTAATAAAATTGAAAAAAAGACAAGAACAGAGTAGAAGTTTCACCGTCGAAATATTGTTAAGGTACAAAAA
Source organism: Papilio joanae (assembly GCA_018248035.1). Taxonomy (NCBI): domain Eukaryota; kingdom Metazoa; phylum Arthropoda; class Insecta; order Lepidoptera; family Papilionidae; genus Papilio; species Papilio joanae. The sequence goes on along the minus strand of DWHV01000239.1, from coordinate 9,511 downwards.
AAATCTCAACAGCTAATTAGAGCTTCATCAGAATCTGTCAATGTGTTAGGGACGCACAGAACACCAAGTGGTACGTTTTTCAATAATATAATAAAGATTGCCAGAGGCAAAAATTTTAGTCCTCTTTCCCTTCCCATCTTCCAAAGAAAGGAGGAGGAGAAGCTAAGGAAGTGGAAATAGTCTCTTTATGTTCGTCTCCTCCTCTGTCGATTGCAAAATTTAAAATTATGTATTTATTATATTAGTCCACAAGTTATTAAGTATGATTTAAAGATTATATATTTAGATCAAGAGTTACATATGTATTTAAAGTATGAGTTACATTTTAACTAGATCTTTTGTTTCAGTGGTTACCGGATGTACTGATGGTATTGGAAAGCAATACGCTCATGAGGTATGTAATTAACTTATTATATTTTAACAATAAAGTATAACAGTGTTAACATGGTGTTTATTATGTGAAGGATCTAATTACATTTGACAAGGAGAATTTTAAAGATGAATGTAGAAGGGGTACACTGGTAGGTGTACGGCTAGCAAGTGATCCCTGGATTGCGTGAAAGGTGACATTAAGAAGAGGGTTATGACTATAATTATGAACTCACGTGATATATAATAGAAATAATCTCATTAATATTATAAAACTGAATGGATGGATGTTTGTTAGAGAGTATCTTATCGAGTATGAGATAGATTTTATGCTTTATTTTTAATTATGCTCAGTCGTAGTATCTGGAAAAAGTAATTATAATTAATCTTTGGTTTATGTTGCCAGTGCATAAAGACATGTTTTTTTTTAAATAATAATTACGTTAATGTAATATGGAAATTAATGATATTCTTTAAACGTCAACAAGTTTTTTTAAATATTTTTTACATAATGTTTAAGTAGAATTTCGTATGTAAGCTTATTTCATACCTTTATAGGTGGCTTTTCAATGTACATATTCACATACTATTTGTGTATTGGGCGCTTGAATTGCAGATATAAATCTAATAGAACGAAATACTCAATTTCGGTCCAAATTCATACAAAAAAATAAAAAAAAATTTACTAAAAAAATAGTACTCATAAAATCACGTAAAAATACTAACTAAAGCAATTTTCAACATCCCCCATTATCCAAAATATCTTTTAAAAATATTGGAATACATCCTAAAATTCTTTTTTCTTTTTTAATAAAAAATGTTATTTACCTTTACACCAATCGTATATGACTAGACTCATCAACTTGTACACTCGAAAAAATATAAAACGGCACCGTCCAAGAAATTATATTTGCACTTCATCTGAAAAGTAATTATAGAATAGCTGAGCGAAAGTCCTTTGAGATTTTCCTTTGAGAGCGGGAATATCATCAAGGGACCTTTTAACTGACACAGGTTTCATAAATATTCAAAGCGTTTGAGATACGTGCCCACCGCAACTTACTTATTAAATATAATATTTAGAGGAAGAAGTTTTTAGTAGAGTTGAAAAAGGTATGTTAGTTGGACATGTTGAAAGGATGAACGAAAGGAGATTAAGAAAGGAAATTTATGGCGCGAAAGTGAGCCTCAGGGTCAGTCGAGGCTGTCCCAGGCAGACTTATACCGTCCAGAGCGACAAAATACTCATGAAGGGCGGTATTAAGAGCAGCCGGAATCAAAGTACATGTATGTTGTTGCAAAAGATGTTGTAAAAGAAACGAGAGAGTTGTGTCATTACCGCGCCAAATAGAGATCTGTGACTGATCTGAGACTTCCTCCGCATGGAGTACTGTCATTTAGCATTACTAAAATCAGTCATTTACGGGAAAATAGGTTTAACTTTAATATAATACGTATTATCCTATGTTGTCTTTGCATTAATAAATAAAATACTATTTGCTTATAAATGCTGTATAAATATTATTAAACCAATACACCTTTGCTCCTTGTTAAATCTGCTGTAACAAATATTGATCGACCTATAATGTAAACAGCGGTATGTGCCGTCTCAGCAAATATGAATACAATTTTTATTTAGATTTGTTTGTTCGTTTAATGGAAGCATGATGTGGCGATTTTTGAAGTGCCGCTTTCATATACATTACGAGAACATTTACCATTTTGCTTTAATATTCATATATAAAGTTTTTTAATGCATAATAGTTACTGCAGCACACAGAGATAATTTATACTTAATTTACACTAATGGACACCCTTAGTTATCGTAGTAATCACCTTAGACTTACATGTAAGTACTTAAAAATGTATGATTACTAAGAATTCATACATCGTTCCCTTCCATTCAAATATTGTTAGCATAATAGTCCCTACTTTGTCGTGTTTCTTATTGATTTCGTAATCTTAGAGTAGCAGCTGTAAAATAAGGTGATGAATGATGACTTTATTAAAGTTATACGTGAGTTTTCACTGACAAAACACATGTAAAAAAACGTGTTTTTTTTTAAATCAGAATTATACTAATGATGTTAGGTGTCCATACATGCGTTTGAGCAGTGGAAACTCATGGTGAAAGCACGTGTTTGTTTTAGCTGGCAAGCCGCGGCTGCGACATCGTACTGATCAGCCGTTCCATGGAAAAACTAGAGATGACTGCTGATGAACTGGGTAAATATGTGCTAATTATTGTGATCTTTTAGACTTTTAATTTTTTAATAACTCAAAACGATCAGCGCCAACAACTTGTTAGTTTATTTTAAAACGAATATTCGTACCGTGTATGTATCGTGTTGGAAGACTGAAATTGTGTACCATTATTGACCGTAACTCCGAAACCTAAGGGCTTAAGATGTCCTGAACTTTTTTTATACCGGAATATGTGAAGATTTTCTTAATTTTGTTGGTATATTTGAATGTATTTTTTACTCCTCGCAGCTAAATACGGCGTAACAACAAAGATCATACAAGCTGATTTCACCGAGGGCGACGAAATCTATAACAAAATTGAAAAAGAGCTTGCGGATCTCGAGATTGGTACTCTGGTTAACAATGTGGGCGTGTCCTACACTTACCCGGAATTCTTCCTCGAAATACCCGATCGGTGAGCAAATAACAAATTCAAATTTACGTCTTTAGCACAACGCGAAAGCGAATACAAATAAAAGCGAACAACATTTTGATATATTTTTAAAAGACATGGTACCGAAGGAGTAAGTGGTCATCTGATATCGCTAGTGAAGTGGCCGTTACCCATATATATCCAATAAGTAAGAAGGTTGCAGATGCATCGCGTACACATCCCTTTGCTATCGTTTAGAATTCACCATTTGAAAGTAGGACTGATAAGCGAAGATACCAGCTAAGCTTACAACGCGAACTGGAAACTACCGTGGAGAAAACTCTGAGATCAATTTTCCCTTCGTTTTCATCTCGTGTATCGCTTTGGATCGGATTCGCTTTCGCGGCTATCTGCGGGCTTTAGCAACAAAAATCAGACGTCTCCTTTCATTTATGAAGGTGGCTTCACTTTTTCTATTTCACTTTACTATTCCAATAAATCAGTTATTACTATATATCGCTTGATGGCAAGGGATGAAACTTTCAAATACTAATAGTTGTTGCATTCTGTCTGCAATCATTATTTTAATTTTATATATTTCTTCGTACTTCAATGTTTCTTGTATATCCCCAATTCTTCACACATTAATCTTTTTCTTAAATTTAAAAAGAAAATACACCGTCGATAGAACAAATGGAAGCGGTGCTGTAGGAAATAGCACTCAAATAGCGTTGTAATAACAGTTCGTTAATACTCAACACTATCCTCTTGCACCTGAAAGTTACGCTGACGTAGAAATTTTTAGAGAAAATATTTTCAAAGCCAGGTGGAGTATTTCCACCTTATAAGTGTTGGTGAATTGAAATATTATTCGCGCTATCGTCGCCTTATTGAGCGAGCGTTATTTGTGGCGCTTCCCTTCCGATATTACCAGCGCCTTACCTGCAGTCTATACTCTTTACTTTATCTTTAAACGTCAAATAACAAATAATTTTCAAATAGTTAGGTATTTTATTTTACATGTAATAGCGTAAATTATCTCCATAAATTGAATATGCATTTAAAAGAATGTACCTATGTAACCTATGTATTTTAAATATTACGTTTCTTTACTCATTTGTTCGGGCTCGTGTGTTTCCTTGCACATTCAATATAATACTAGACAGTTACTGTTTATTTTAACGGTTAGTTACTGGTTCTGGACGTTATTTTACATCACCATCTTTTGTACCATGCCTGCCCATCGCAGACATGTGGACCCCTTTCTGCTCTAGGGGATCGCCCAACCGCGCCGCAGCCGTACGCCGGCCATTCTAGTATAGTATTGTAGTATCTGTGATAATAAATACTTTAGTTGAGTTCCGAAACACACGAGTCACCTTAAGCTACGAATACAATTTTATAAAGCAAAAAAATAGAAATATATTTTTGTATGCTAACAGTATAATCTCACAGTAAAACATTAGTAATAAAAGCAGGGATCCAACGATATAGGGTCATTACTTGGGTTACATTACAAATGCTAGGTATAGTTGATTATATTAATTAAAATAGCTATCATCTCGGCATTACGGGACTACTGGGAGACGGATAGACTCTAATTAAGATAGGACTTACTTACCGTACTTACTGTTTGAACAGTACTTTAGGGTCATAGTTCTTTAGCCGTGACATTTGCTTATCAACGTCTAATTAAATACGGTTGAACACTTAAGTTCTTTTGTTTGAAATCAGTCAAGTATTAATACATGGGATTTTTTAATTTTAAAATACATTACAAGAATGTCGTACAACCCAACTATAGAGATCTTTTAAAACAAAAGTAGACGGTTCTAAATAATAAAACAATTAACTCTCGATGTTTCATACAATTCATGACACTAAGATTTGGTTTTCAATCATCATATTTATTTTTATATCCACCAGGAATAAAACAGTGGATAACATACTGAAGACCAACTGCCTGCCGGTGACACGTATGACCAGTATCGTAATGCCGGGGATGAAGAAGCGAGGAAAGGGTGTGATCGTTAACATCGGTTCCGCATCATCCATGATACCGAGTCCCCTGCTCACAGTTTACGCTGCTTCTAAGGTAAGAAACAAACATAACCAGACGGGATATAGATGTTGCTAAAAACATCACATAATTAATGGACTACTCGTAAGCTAAGGTTTCAGCTGAAGGTACTCTGCATCATATTCCTGTAACCTTTATGACATGCTTTTCACAAATATCTCATCACAATGACCAAGATCATGAAAATAGTTTACCTGTTGTGAGTGACGACTGAAAATTGGTCTTCGAAGTGTTGATATTAAGATTCTTTGATGCCTTTGGTTTAAGTGGCCACAGTATAAAAATTCAGATGGTAGAACTCTTTAGACCACTAGCTTTATTAACTTAATAGCCAAATTAGATTAGAGTAATATTTGAACTGGCCCTGTTAATGTATTTTCATTGATATATTTAATCGTGTGAGGAAGAAAATACCTGTTTTATGCTTCAAAGTATAAAACTACCATTTCTTTGTCTATTTGATTACATGACTGGAATGGCTAATGATGACCAAATTCATTTGAGGTAAGAATTATAGGATGGTCTCTTGTTGTAAATGCTTTCTGTGATGCATTTCTTTCATCTTCAATGTCTTCTTTTTTAGTTTCATGTTTATCGTTGTTTACAGCCCTTAAAGAATGCGAAGGGCCTCTGTGTTCTCCAACGTAAGTAGTAACAACTAGTAAAATTATGTTATTTCCTTGCAGGCTTACGTTGACAAGTTCACCGAGGGTATAAATATGGAGTATAGCAAACATGGTATCATTGTTCAATGCGTGTTGCCCGGTTTCGTCTGCTCGAATATGTCCGGCATTCGTCGTAGCTCTTTCTTTGCACCGACCGCTAAACAATTTGTCCGTTCCGCAATCAGACTGGTGGGGACGACAAGCAGAACCACTGGATATTTACCACACGCTTTGTTCGTGAAGACACTAAACGCCATTTACTCGCTCACGGGTCCCTTCGCGATCTGGCTCGTTACTCGATCTATGGAAAACAGTCGAAGAAAAGCGTTGAAGAAGTATAAACAAAAATAATTCTATTCACTAACCGTATACAGTGTTATTAGCAAAATATGATCTCTATTTGACCTTGTCTGCATTTATTCATGTGAAAAACTTAAAACGATTACATGTACATCTACATTATCAAATACTATCACTGAATACTTCATTCATACACACTTTTAGAGCTCAAGTAAAAACATTTTTTATATTTATATATTTTAAAAATGGAATCTAATCTTACTTTTATGTCTAACGTTCATTGAAATGGCACTTCTAAACAGTTTTTTTTATGTAGGAGCTGTCTAATAGACAAAGTTGATGAGAGATCATTTTTGTGGCACTAATAAATGTGTATTAAATATGTATACAATTTTTTACATATACCTCTACATAATACTTGTATATACATTTGAACGGCCGGAAATATTTTGCATACTGTAATAATACGTCAATTGGACGTCCTTTAATTTCTGTTGTTATTATTTCGTTCTACAGAATTTCCGCATTTTATTTCCGGTTTTAATTTGATTCCTTTAAACATTTTTATAATTTAAATCAATAAAGTCAAATCAAAGCAGTCGCAAGCGACTCCATCTGCGCGGAATTAAAAAAAAAAGTAATAAGTAATGTGTTCTTCCAGAATATATTCTACATCTGTGCCAAATTTCATCAATCCTTTAAGCCGTTCCGGTGATACTTTCAAACATCTATCCATCCATCCATCTAAATATACACATTTATAATATTAGCAAGATTACATTTAAAATTTTAATTCAAAGCCATTTTTTATTAACACTATCGTAAATCTCACGCGAAACGTTCAAAGTTTACAATTCAAACCTTCAAGTCAATATTACATGACTACATTATGTATGTCATGGTTTATAATGATTATTATAATTTAAATACTACGATAAGAAATTTGTACTATTATGTTTTACAAATATTTATAATCAATCAAGCTGGTAAATTGTACCATCCGTGGACCGGTCAATTGATGAAAAAAAAATGTTTAAGGGATTTAAATTATATGAGTATTTTTCCTTTTCCCGCAACGCTTTAGTAACTGTTATAAATGTTTAGACGCGTGCTTGGACTATCTCTATTGCATGACCTATTTCACTTTTTAATACCAAAGATAAAATATATTTTGTGTGTTAAAAGTGTAAGAAACATGTAGTAAATATGTTACAATTACAGGCTGTGCTTTTTTCCTACTATTTTTAAGTTTTTTCTACTTGGAAGACTATGAGGGTTCTTAAACATAGGTTTAGATTTATCAGGAATTTGTTATAAAACAAGCCAAACTTATTGCTATAAGATTTATTTTAAATGGAGTTATTTTTTTTTTTACTGCAGATTTTGAGTAATTAATTTTTTTAAATAGGAAATAACTAAGGCCATAGAATATTTTATTTCAATGGTTGTCTAATTAAATTTAATCTTGCCTAATTTTTAGGTTTACTTATTTTGCCATATAGGTTTACATAAGCATATTTATGAATATTTTTCTAAGTGTTTAAAGACGTAATTAACATATTCCAGCAGTTTTCAACTCATTTATTTAGACAAATAGTTGTGTGTTTCAATCTAAATGTTTAATAAATATTCCACAATATTAATATTTCTAATACTAAAAAATACCGTATACCTTTAATATGATGTCTGATATATTTCAATGTTGTTAAGTTTTCCATTTTAACCATATTATATCCTTAGGTTTTCATTAGCTAAACAAACAGGAAAACATATTGTCAATACTGTTTAATGAAGTAGAATGAGTAGGATGAAAACATGTTTCTGTACAAATTTTTGCAGTGGAAACGGTAACTTTTCCTTTAAGACGTCATTTCGTTTATATAGATAACGTGGATATGGTTAATGAATAATTATGTAGATATTAAATATGCGCTGTCTTCATAAGAAATGTTTGGCATTGGAATTTGTGACTTAACACCTTGTACTTTGGTTGGTTTTAGAATAAGCTCGACGACTGGTTATTTGATAAGTATATGTCGACAGTGCATAATAATTAGTTTGGGAATTGTTGTAGAATAACAATGTAGAAATAAAATGCTTTGGCAAATATGTGTTTTATTCTCTTACATTTTTTTAATAGTAAATATGCATTATTTTTTACTACATTATGAAAAAGGGTCATTTTACTTTAAAATATAAACTTTGTGGGTTATATTTACTAAGAACTATATAAAAAGAAAACTTTGTAGTTATTGTTAGTATTGTTATATTGTTAGTTCATTAACTATGGAGCTTGTATTTTACTATTGGGTTCATATTAAGAAAGTTGCGTCGTATAGTAAGCTGTACAATAACTGCACAATCGTATGTGTTTTCAAATGATTCCAGTTCCAATCATATTTGTACAGACATGGTGATGGTTTAGTAAGCGTATATAATATATACTGAATAAATAGTTACCTTATATGTACATATTTATTATGTAGTTTTAGGAATGACAAACAGGAAGTTCGCCCATCAGCATCACATTTTTGACGGTGACTGGGGGGCGCTAGTGACCTGTCATAATTTTATTTGACTTATGTCCGTCAAGTCACATATCCTTAACTGTTTATACCTTAGAATTCTGCCGCGACACTTGTATTAATATAGTCCGACAAGGATCTTATGGCAATATTTTGACATTAATAGGAGGCGCCTACAAATTTTAAGGAGTTACCAGTGAGCAAAAATTTTCTAATATCTTCCGAAATTCCTCCATGTTGCAACTCCAAGCAATTGGTTGGCAACTTATGATCTGAGTTTGGGTAGTAATTTCTTACTACTTAAATTGATAGATCGAGACACATTAGAAAATTAACTTGCACATCTTAACATCATTCAAAAAAATAAAATTGCAAAATTAACCCGTGCAGCTGCCGCTCCTTGACTGCTTAATATACGACGCTGTAAAAATGACATTGTTAGTTCACATATCTTCCGACTGCCACAAAATCCTCGTCGAACTATTCGTGTCATTTTTTTCTCTTTTACTAAACTCAGACAATCAATACAAGTGTGACGGCAATGGAATTCCACGAGAAAGCCGCAGCAATTACTTGACGATGTGAAAAAGTTGTAACGCCATTTAAAATTTTTTTTTACCTTGGTTTTTTAAATTACCTTTTAAAACTTTTAAATGTTTTCTTGCAGGAAAGGAAAATTGGAAGTTTTAAATGCTTGACGTGTGAAATTTTGAAACGGTCCACTAGCTTTAAACAAATAAGGAAAAAAGTTGTTTTTGTTATTAATAATTTTATATTATTTGTTTTATTTTTATTTATTTATAAAAAAAAACAAATATGGAAAAAATAAGTTGTTTTTGTTATTAATAATTTTATGTTATTTAATATTATTTGTTTTATTTATTCATCTATATATATAAAAGAAAGTTGTGTTAGTTACACCATTTATAACTCAAGAACGGCTGAATCGATTTGA
>DWHV01000238.1:0-12382 GCA_018248035.1 Papilio joanae | reverse complement strand
CATAGTATGCATATGCACAGTGTCTTAGTGAAAATATTGACTATTCAGTTTATTAATATTAAGTATCAAGTTAGTATCTTCTTTCATTAGTTATTAGTATTTCGTATTGAAATTTAAAAGAATACGCCGTATAAAGAAAATGGTATTTTAAGTGCAATGAGTGTCATGTTTTGCATTGTAATATAAACTTTAATTAGAAAATATGGTCATAATTATCAGAACCTGCTACGTGCATGCCAATTACTCACAATAGTCAACGCAGGGGAGCGAAAAGCAATTTATAAATATAACGCTTAGTTAATTAGACACTTTATTACTTAATTTTTTTATTGTTAGTTTTTTATCTTAGGAAAATAATACGAGTATCTACTTAAAATCATTTGAAGTTTGTGAGATATTACTTGAGGTTATTAAAACTCGAAAGATGCTTCAGAATTGGGTAGATATGATCTTATTTGCAAGTTAAGTCTAACAATGTCTTAGTTCTAAACATTATAGCGCCTTATTCATCGTAGTAATAAGATACTTTGACACAATTATATATTGTTTAACAACGTCTTTAATCATCGTGTCATTAGTGAAGTTAGTAGAGTATGCAGAGTCGCTGCCGTGTGATAAAGGCTGGTATTTTGCTCGCTCTTGCTGCACAAAATCAAGCGCAAAATTCTTGTAGCAACTTTGACAAAGACTAAGATCCATTTGCCTTTATTCGCTTTTAAGCAAATGTTACAGTTGTCGTTATATTTCATGTTAAGTTTACATTTAATTTGACAGAGGTTGGGCGACGTTCTTACTCAAATTTTAGTAAGTTATAATAGTAGTAGTAATAATATTGTACTTCGATACGACACAAGACTATCACTAAAACTAATTTTAATAACACTATTTTTCAACTGTAAAGCAAAAGTTACGATAAAAAGTGTAAACTAGTATCATCCCTAAGTCTTGGAGTAATAAATTGTGGGGCAATGGTTTTAGGCACGAAAGCTGTTCCTTAAACAATTAACTCTGATACGCATCAAGCCGGCGCAATTACACACTTGCGCTCCACATTCCTGTTAATCGTTGTCGAGGTACTTCCCCCAAATTCCTTTTGATGACCATAATTAACGGCTTATCCATACTAGTTGTCAGTTATTTTATGTGTGAATTTTAATAATTGATTTCGGTGCTAGAAAACCTGTTATGATAATTATAATATCAATCTAATAATCTACTAATCTATTAAATCTTTTCCACATCGTTAAAATATATATACATTTTTGCAAAATATTTATAGCTTCTCTGCTTTAGGTAAGAGGAGTGATGATTATTTAATATCACTATATTATACTCCAGTTTACTTTTAAAAATCATTTCTCGAATATTTTACTGTTGCCATTAAATACAGTTCTCTAATAATCTATTATGTTAATAGTATTAATATTTAATGCAAGTACATTTTGCTGAATCGGTAGCTTCGGAATATTAGTTGCGTAACTTTAACAGCGTTACTGCATAAGCCGATTTTATGTAAAGTTTCCTCGAACCTGCTCCTTGAAGAAACTTTATGAATGTTACATAAATTTAAAAGAGTCGTTTCCACAGGTATGAAAATTAGTTTCTTTGAATCTATCACAGGGTTCTAGTTAAATATATGTCAGGATAATTGTTTCAAGTAGAAAAAAATAACATATACTTGTATCTTTTTTTGGAGATACAACAATTCAGCTTGGAATCGATTCATTTAGATGAACCATATTGTATGTAATCTAAATATACTCTAAGAAAAACGTGAATAAGCCATAATGTGTGATGAATTATAATATGTCGTCAACTTAGACTATATATAAAATTGTAACACATCGTAATACACACCGTAGCCTACGGCGTAGCAAACCACCTAGTAAATGGTCTAGCCTACAACGTAGCCTATGCTGTATCCTACAGCATAGTCTGGGGTAAGCTTAATTTTAGTCCTCTTTCCCTTCCCATCCCTTTTCTTATAAGGAAATGATGGGAAGGGGAGATGGATTTGATGGAGGAGATGCCTAGGAAGGTTAAATACACTCTTTTTGTGCGTCTCCTCCTTCGTCGATTGGGGGTAGGCAACGCATCTGCAATTGCGAATGTCTATGGGCAGCGATCGCTTCGCCATTTCGGCAAATTCATGTGGCCGCTTGCTCGTTTACCACCTTGTAATACAAAATGTGTGGTAACGGCGTAGCATACTACATAGTATGCAGCTAAGCATGCAACGTAGCATACATCTCAACGTAGCAATGTGTTTATCGCTAATCAAATGAGTCCATAATGTATTAATTAAGCGAAGGTCTATAATTTTTCGATTTTAAGATAATTATAAAAAAGTTGCATTTGATATTACGTATAAGTAAAAAATAAAATATGTACTATATTTAAGATGCTAATCAACGATTTAATCTCGCTCAAGGATAGCTTCATCAGCTTTGGTTGTACCTGTTAGTAATTGCATTTTACATGCTCGATTCTGTCTACAGCTACGATCAAAGGACCGCCGCACCGCAATTAACGCCAGCCTCGAACTGCATATTGATTATAATCATACTTCAGTATAACGACGGTAAATCATAACAAATTCAAATTTGACCTACTTATTTCAAGTAGAAATAATCAATAATGTAATCACGCAATAAGTGAGATTTATGAGTAAAACTAATTTTGTATAATTAATTGCTTATGTTTTAATTATGTATCAACGTTATTAAATATATCATCATCAACCTGTCCCCATCCCTATGGAGGATCAGCACAGTATGTACTACTCCATTATACATCTCTATCAGCCGTTATATCTAAATTTACCCCCTTCTTATGCATATCCTCTATAAAATATATGCGACGAACAAAGTAAAAATCACCTCTAAAATTATAATACAAAAGCTAGATAAAAGTATATGGGGGTTTGTCTGTGGGAATTTAGAAAGAGGAAAATCTATCTCGTAAAAGTTTATTGCTCTAGTAAACGATCATGTCGCTACATCGATAGTTAGGATCAAAAGCTTAAAATGCTTTTGGGTACATGAACATTTAAACTCATTCGATTATTTCAAAAACCATTCAATGTAGGAATAACATTTACAATATATCATGTACCATGTTATATGAAAATAAGGTTTTGTCCAACAATTATATTATTGTCATTTATTTTTTAATAAATAATTGAACATAGTTACATATACATAAGTAGACTAGCTATAGTCCGCGACTCCGTCCGCGCGGTATTAAATAAAATAACTATGCTCTACATCTAAGACAAATTTCATCAAAATCTGTTGACCTGTTCCGGAGATACCTTTAAAGAAACATCCATCCATTCGCATTTATAGTATTAGTAATTAGTCTAGGCCATAGGATGGATTCACTTCTGTTTAAAATTGATTTGCTTGGTTACTTTGTTTTTTGTTTATGTTTTCCGTACGCAACTTTTCCTTTACAATTTCATGATTTTTCGAATTACATGGCTTACAGAATATGTGATGTTTTTGCATCTACAAAAAAGGCTTTCTATATCCATGTTAAACGGCTGACGCTAGGAAAATTAAACCGTTTTATCGGCGTGGCGTAGAGTAAGTGAGTAATCATTGGTAGTTCCAACTCGTAATGGCGTCGACTCGACTTTGATAAGAAAGCTTAAGGCGAGGTGATGGAAAATTCTCGATTGATCGTAGTTGTTTTCTTCTAAACTGCAATGTAAAATCATAATGAACTAGAAAAAAATTATAAAGATGTTTTCCAGCTATGTTATTACAGTAAACTGAATAATACTGCAAGGTTGGTACATAATAGATTATTTATGTTATAGCAAGTCTAATTATAAATAAAAATAATATTTTCTCATTTGCGTGATAAATAAAATACGTAGCTGAGTCCGTTCGCGCGGAATTAAAAAACTAAATAAATAGCTTATGTGTTCTTCCAGACTATTTTATACGACCGTGCCAAATTTCATCAAGATTCGTTGAGCAGTTCTGGAGATACTTTCAAACAAACATCCATACATCTAAACATTCACATTTATAAATTAGTAAGATTGATTGAAGCTATCAAAGAACCTAACATAAACTGTCAGAAAACTAGGTTGCATGCATTTTTAATCAAGTACTTCTCGTTAAGTCTATGATAAACACAGTAACATATAATTTTCAGCCCCTTGGTAATCTTTGAATAATTTTAACTTTATCAGTTAAGTATACAATACAATTAAGGGCAAGTGTAATCTTTTATATTGTAAGTAGGGTTTACCTCAAAGAGTAAAAATCCTTCTTATGTGCTGTATTATTTTAAAGTCAACACGAGTGTACTCGTATTTATACAAATTCAAGTTAAATGTATATTAAAATCTTCAAATCGTTTAGTAATATTAATAACGGAATATTGAAGATAGTTTCTTGGGGGATTATTGCAGGCGTTAAACCTAACGATATTCAGTATACATAAATAGGAAAGCTATGCTGACCGGTTACGACATTACGGCGAATTTTATGCGATACTCAAGAAACATATTCTAGGCAACATTGTGCATGCTTCATTAACTTTAATGGATTCTATGCGAACAACCGTTTGGTGCATAATTTCATTATGTACTTTTTATTGAAAAATAAATATTTTGTATAAGCCCATTACATTTTGTGAACACAATTATGGTGTATCCGTCTTCAATTGGTTTACAATTGCTTTGATATATTTATATATTTAATCTATATATAGTGTCATAATGATATGTAGTAACGCATCATTAAGGTAACATTGTGATACAATTTATTGTAAAGTTTTAAGCCTGCTTCAAGACGTATTTTAAGTATAAACATAGCAGTAAATTATGGTAAGATTTTACAATCGTTGCTGTGATGCCGCTTAACATGTTGACCCAGTGCCCACTGTGAATTAGTAGACGAGGGTCACAGTGATTTATTCTCGGGAACTGATAGTAAATAAACGTTACAAAGTAAATTGACAGTCACAGCTGAAATTCACAACGTGAAATTTTGTTATACAGTCTAAATTTATAATAAAAGTAGCTTTAATATATCTGAGTGCGAGAAAGACCTAAATTTATATAAGAAATTATATAAGTAAGATTATAAAACAATATGGTTACTAATATAAGGTGTGTTGCATATTATATATCTGATTGTTTATGCTAGTATGTGCAGTTTAACGCAAAATATATACCAATAGATTTTGTTTTGAAATCAAGATAAACTTGTACAATTTCCAAAGGTTTTTGCTGTACATATTAAGACGCTGCTTTAATACGGATATCAGATATTTAGAGCCGTACAGAGAGTTTTCTCTTAGTATAGGAAACTGGAGACATAAAGGAATCCATTCATGCTATTTCTGCAATCCGCTGCAATGAAATTGAAATGAATTTGTATTTCAAAAAGTCCTCATCCAACATGGCATGGCATTTTCTCTTTATGATCGATTTCACTTTGTGATTTTATTAAAAGTAATAAAACCTTTAGATAAATCTCTTAGTTTTGTTTACTAATTTTGTAAGGATAAGATTTATTATTTTCTTTAAACGAATAAGGATTTAATGAGAAATTTTTTGAATGTGAACTTCTGGTACTTTCACACGAGCGCTTTTTATCGCGCGTTAAAAAGGATACAAATAAAACAAATGAATTGCCATGTAACTGTCCATAGTTACGGCACCGCTTTTAAAACGTGACGCTTTTTTATTGCAAAGTATTGTTGCATTTTGAGCGCTGAACGAAACACACGAAAAACGTGATATGTAGCCTATGTGTTCTACCAGACGATGTTCTACATCTGTGCCAAATTTCACCAAGATCCGTTGAGCCGTTCTGGAGATACCTTCAAACAAACATCCATCTAAACATTCCCATTTATAATGTTTGTATGAATTAGTATTAATTAGCACTTAAAAAAAATATTTTCTTTTAATCCATACGTAATATAGTGAAAGATAAATTGATAAATGTAATGAGACCTCGATTTTAAAATTTTCAAGACACCGAGTCTTGGCAGCACTTTCGTTCAGAAAATTCTTTTGCACTAAAAGTTTTTATCCAACATTGTAGCTTTCTTACCTAATGGTCTAAGACATTATTATCTTATCCAATTATTACGCGTTGAATTATATTATTATCTATTACATATAAATATTACTAATATTATAAATGCAAAAGTTTAGATTGATTGATGAATGGATGGATGTTTGTTTGAAGGTATCTCCGTAATGGCTCCACGGATCTTGATTAAATTTGGCACAGATGTAGAATATAGTCTGAAAGAATACTTAGACTACATAATTAGTTTTTTTTCCGTTCCGTGCGGACGGAGTCGCTGGCGACAGCTAATGTGTGATAAATGAACAAACATTTTTGACAAACAATAGAATAAGCGCTTTGTCTATATAACATACAATACGAGAAAAGAAAACATGAAAGTAAGGCTTGTGATAATTAAATTTGAATAAAAAAAAAACTTTGCCTCGTCCAGTTGATTATTATATATAGATCCCCTACTTTCCTCATTAATTCTACTAAATCTTGACTAGATCATCAATTCATATTGTAGAAGACGCAGTACGCTTCATCCAAGTGGTCACTATACTCAAACTTAAATTAATAATATATAACTCCAACTTATTAAAATTCAGTCCAATTAACTTCGAATTTAGCCTTTAATCGTATTTGGTACATAACATTCTTTGAATATTTTCAAATATTCTGAAAAGAACAGTGGTGTATAAAAATTACAGCCGGTTTAAATTGTAATAAAATTTTACTACGCAATACAATAGCGATATGTTGAAATTGCTTTCACGCGAAAATACGCGAGAAATTTGAATTTCAAAGGCGCACAATCATATCACCTCTCAAGCGTAATTGGTTGGCTTGGGTTCCAATTGAATAACTTATAAAGTTCTTCTACTCTACTTATACACAATTAATTTTTATATATTATACACTGCAACATCGCAAATTTAAAATAGATATATACGAGTATGTTACTTTCCAAACCCGATTTCAGGACAAGCTAGTTTTGCCCGGGGTTAACTAGTTCTTCCTATACGCGATGGGAGTAACTAGTATAGCCTAGTCCAAACTAATTTGGCCCAAGCTCGATAGGATAAATCAGTTTAGACTAGGCCAAACTAGTTGATCATGATATTATTACGCACACTCTAGGATATACTAATATGGCCTAGTCTAAACAAAAAACATAAGAAAAAAAATCGTAGTATTAAAACCTTACATTATTTTATTGTGTTCTCATCTGGAGAAGTGGAAGCCTTTCATTAAACGGTCTTATTACATCGCCATAGTTCCATGTTTGGCAGTAAGATTGTCTTGTCAGGCTAGAACAATGTTACCTATAGAATGTTGCCAATAATGTTTCGATCTAATATTACACGAGACCTTACACAATTTGATATTGAGCAGATATTCCGAATCCTTTACCAATATTACTACAAAAATTTCATTAAAAACCGAATAATCAAAAGTAAATTTTAAAATAAACATATACACTCTACTATTACTTAAGTTATTAGTTTTCTAAACAATCAGACACAAAGTTTCTATTTAATATCGATTATCGATTAGTAGCAATGCAAAGCGAGCAGCTTTTGTGTTATGTTAATGTTACTTTGAGGAACTTATTTCTAAGACAAGTTTTATACTGCAAGTCATATTAGAAACTACACGGTTCACGGATCATTAGACGCGAAAGTAGGTCATATGGCAAAGGGAACAACGATGCCATGAAATTTATTCTATGAATTTTTCATTACACTCGATCATAATGTGTTGCACATATTACAGTATAGAAGCAAGATTAATTCGTTATGAATAATAGTCTAAACAGACACAAGGGGTTATAAACATTTTTATTAAAAAAAAGACTGTTTTAAATTTATTTCTTCACGTCTGATTAATTGAAGTCAATAGTAACTATATTGTCGGATGTGCAGTGCTTCTCGTTTTATGAGATTTTTTTTATAAATGTTCCAAAGCAATGATTTATTTTTACATTTATGATAATAGTTGATGCAATATGAAATGAAATTGTCACTTGCAGTGGTTATAATAATTTATCCAAAAGTGGTTATCATTTTATTATTTCCGCTATTAATTAAAAGTAATTATAATGTGAATTGAGACGTGCAGTAAAGCTGTCATATGAAAACCGATTCATTAATTACCTATTCGATGTAATTTACTGAATCTTTTTTTTACCTTTTTTGTTTTATTCCATTGAAAAAATGCTGTTATGTCATTGTCATTTTCATAAAAAAAGTAGCTGGTTATAAATAGCATAAATTCCTTATGCACCTATATGTATATGAAAATGAAATAATTTATTGACATCCTAAAATACAGTGAATTATCCAGGATCCTCGCACTAGGCGCAGCCTGTATCGCGAGGACCTAGCTCAGTGACTTAACAAGAAACATCGTTAGATGGCAACACATGGGCAATAAACAATATTAAAATAGAAGTTAATTAAACTACACAAGATATATTGCATATTGCAACTTCAATGAAATTTTCTATGATTATGAAATGAACTAAAGAATATTTCGAATAAGGAAGCATAACTTTATCATATTATTCCTTTTGTTGGGTATCGTCATAAAACGTAAACGAAAAATGACGTATTTGTGGACACAAGATTGTGTTTGGCGAGGCGCTTTTGAAATTCAAATTCGATTCGATTTTATTGAAGGGAATCGTACGAGTAGCGCGAAAAGCTTCAGCGCATATGTTTGATAGAATTCGAATGATGGCAAACCTATTGGAAATGAGATGACTATACTGCATTTTTAATAATGTTTGAACAGTTTGTTGTTTAAGAATAGCACTTGTTATTACGAATGTAACGTGCCTTACTCAGAGTCGTATAAGTCTCCATAACTTTTTCACATTGCAAGCATTTGATATTTTAGAGTATATTCTAACATAAGAAAATATTATACGTAACATTACAGTTTATTTAGTTACATTTGAAAAAAATATTCGGTGCTATTTTACCATTAAAACCCGACTCTGTAAATTAGGTAGGTTTTTAATAATATAATTATAACAAAGTTTTAACACAAATAAACTTATATTTCGCGCGTTGTTAATTGAGGTCATCTGTTCTGTTAAAATCAAAACGAAAAATGTGCTTACACTAAATGAAATGTTTTTGAGATTTTTCTTTAAATGTATGAATATAGGTGTAAATATAGAATTTATTCGCTTGCCTAAAATGCATTTTGATTGACAGTAGAAAAGCTCAGTTTTAGTCAAAGTTATGACAGTTTAGGCTATTTGTTGTGGAACTCTCCGAACTCAAAACTGTGTACTGTAACTCGTAAATATAATGTGTAGGTTAGGATATTTTATAATCCACGTTTCTAACAATCGTACATATAAAACAATGGAAACAAATGTTGTTTTTACGATTGGTTCACGAATAAAAGAGTTGCACGACGAAAAACGTGATAAATGACTTGTTTAAATTTTCGCCTTCATAATATAAGAAATAGGCTATTTTAATGATTTATATATTGAAATAATGTAATGAATGGAAAGAAATGTGGTACATAGATTTTAACAATGCCATGTACTTATTTATTGGTGGATTTCTTAACCACTACTTATAGATCTGTACTCGATTATTCAACTTCGTTTATAAGATTTCTGCTAAACGTAATGTCTGTAGGATTACCAAGAAATATATCTTTTATACGAGTTCATTTTTGGCGGGTACAAGCACCGGTTTTCTAAAAAACTCTAAAAATATAGAGAAATATATTATAAATATTAATTAGTTTGTACTGAAGACTGTTTCCATAGAATTTTTATATTCTTAGACAACTTAAGGAACATATTTTAGAAAGAGGAGTAGGGTTTTAATCACATATTAACCCGTCTCTTTGGAAATAGTATAACAGAGATTCGTCATTGTGCGTGATAAGTTTTGAAACCATTCAATTAATGTTATGTCCCTCAAAAGATTGAATTATCTCCAACTTAGACTAAAAGACGTCTTTTAAGATCAAGAACAATGGAATAATTTCCGCAGCGCAGTTATCGCATTGCAGCAGTTACTACTACTACAGTCATTACTTTCTTCAATTTCACGTTATTGTATATATGTATTTTAATACATTATTATATAAATATCTAGTCTTTATACAAAGATCGTAGTGTAATGTTTAATACTTTCAAAATAAAAAATCGAAACGCAGTAAGTGAGATTTTCAATGTGTAAAACGTTTGAACACTTTGATAAAGAGTTAGTACACAAGGCTACATATTTAATTACATAATTCGTATACAATTTTTGGCTTTTTTAAACCAGTCTCTTGGTACCTGAGTGTCAAGACAATCAGGAGAAGAGTTGCTGTGATTTTTAGGATGGCGCAGGCGTTGATATTTTGTTAATTCGTGTTAGCCTTGTAGTCTTTGTATGCCTATACTGACCCAATAGACGGCTGGTGTCGATGATTCAACGTTGTGTAAACGGAGCTCCCACTACGCGATACTCGCGATGCAAGTGTACAATATTAGTTTCGAAGATTTACGTTTTTTGTGTATTATTATTATACTAATAATTTTATATTATATCCCTTAGTGATAGAGACTAAAGAATTGGTTTTTATTGTGACATATGAGTTTTATAGATTTTATACACAAAATATCACTGTAGTAAGTAAACATTAATATAGTTCTTTTATGTAATTACATAGCTTCCCCAAATGCCTATAAACAATTGAAATGTAGCCGTTTATTAGCATGACTTCATATAAATCATGGACCCTCGTCTACGAATTAGCAATAAACCGTAGACCGTAGACGCATAAAACGTCAACGCGTCTCAACTAAATTGTTATTACAATTAAATTGGAAGACTACGGTTATTTATTTATATATGAATTATTAATCATAGTTCCTAATTGATTTAAATAATTTTGTTAGTAACTCACCAATTAAATGTGAACATAGAAATAATTAAATTTTAAAAAGCTTTACACTTTTATCCTAAGACGTTTTCCTAAAATAACATAGAGAAAAATACAGTTATTACAGAAGTAAATGTAAAGAAAATAATATGTTTTCTTTTAATTTGTAACTATGTTATTAAGTTTTTACGAGTAATACGAGTAGCAAATAATAATCTGAACGATATTAATATTGAAGGCTCTGCTCTATCTTAAAAAATAACGTAGGTAATAAAACAAAATAATAGCCAAATTGTATTTTAAATACGATGTTTTCGATTTATTTTGTTCTGCTAAAATTATGAAGTGTTGACTTTGTTTTAGCTGAGTAGTCACATTATATTCTAGGCATGTCGCGATTTGTCAGCGCAGAGTTAAAAAAATAAACCTTAGTTACTTCTTTCTTCACACATCAGCTACATTCATTCCAGTCAAAATCCTTTCGAAAACGATTAAGATGTTTTGGATTAGATTAAACGCGGATTTGCGGATAGACAGGCAAAAATTTAAATTAAAATCCGTTATAAATAACATAAATACATCTTGTATGATTTTTTTTTTGGATATTACATTCAGACATTCCTATTTTTTTGTTTTGTATAGATAGATTACATTTACTTATGTTTCTTTATTTAAACGTTATTTACCAATTGAATCGTAAATTAGAACTACATCAATCTTTCACGTGTCCACATCCGCTACGTCGTTATTAATCTTCTCATTCATTGAATATTTCTCGAATTCGGCAATGTTTATTGCCTATCATTTCGGGGATATCGTTTAAATAATACTTTACATTAGGTCCATTAGACAATGAACTGTAATTAAAGTGAGTTTGTAAACGTATAGTGTGTGACCCAAAAAACTAATCTTTCCATATTAATTATTTACCACATTAGCATCGATCACAAAAATCGATAAAGGGCACTGCACTGTGGTTGTTCTTCATTACTTATTAACGGTAATTGAGGTTCTTTCATTTCTAGTAAAAGGCTTAACAATAGTAGATGAGATATAAGGAATGATATACGAATATTTTTTGTCGCATAGTCGGCGCGCGCGCACCCATTGCTGATTCATGCGACCTTTGGACCCTTGCAATATTTCAATATACCGAACCCAAGTTATTCTTTTAGATAACATCTTCTTTTCCCTTTACTACAAAGACACGAAACAAATATTAAATAAACATACAAACTTAATCAATGCAATCAATCTATTTCCATAACTTTTAATATCTTGGAATGCATAATTAACTTCAATGAAACCCATTTTAACAATCGGAATTCATTCAATCCGGCTCGAAGGATCATATGTTGAGCGTGTGGACTGTATGTTGATGAATGAAAGACTGGTTTGATGATGATGACTTGTAATATGAAAGTTGGTACAAA
>DWHV01000237.1:0-12398 GCA_018248035.1 Papilio joanae | reverse complement strand
CGGCTGAATCGATTTGACTGAAAATTGGTGGGCAGATAGCTTAGAACCAGGAAACGGACATAGGATAATTTTTACCCAATTTTCTATTTTTTATTCCGCGCGGACGGAGTCGCGGGTAAAAGCTAGTTAATAATATTTTTGACGACATCTACATACTCTTGATCAGTATTCTTTTTTGTATGTTTTCCTCATGGTAAATTACAATAGTGCGTTCCTTTTTTTGTTTTTTATTTATTTATTTATTTTAACTACTTAACAACAACCTGTGGTCAGCCCTCCTCAGGACCTTATGGGATACATTATGTTGTATCAGCTTAATGTGTTAAATTCTACAAAACAAATTATTTTAATACGCCAGGTTTATTCAAAAATAAAAATAAAAAATAACCTCGACTTAAATTAAATAACATTACTTATTTAACGGTTATTATATAATAAATAAATAATAATCATGTATAAAAAATATATAAAAAAAAATTTTAGTTTTCTAAACTTACCCTTCAATTATATAAAGTTATAATAATTTAAGTTTAAGTTGCAATTAAGCTTAACCACATTTTTATTATTCTATTTGCTAACACTACATTGTTTAATATTTTTTCACTAGTTTGAAACTTATAACAATATTGCACTCATTCACAATACTTATATTTCTAACTATTAAATGAGCTAAAGTTGAGAAACTAACTTCTCAGCACTACATTAAATGTTTATAAGTTTTGTGACAATTTCACACAAAAGTTTTCACAGGACACATTTTGAAACAACGGAACTCGCACGGATTTCGAGCAACACTGAACTTGGGAGCTTTTAATGGGAAGCGTCGGGACCGAGAGAGCTTTTAAACGACTGTGATCAAACCATATACAACTTAGAAGTGACCTAACGCATGCGCAGTATACGAAATAGCTATTTCATCTTAATAATATTATAAATGCGAAAGTTTAGATGTATGTATGGATGGATGTATGTTAGACGGTATCTTCAAAACGGCTCAACGGATCTTCCTGAAATTTTACGTTTGCTACTTACTAAGTTTTCATTTAAAAAAAATAAGAAAACAACACAATACATTGCGTTGACTAGTAACGTTTGTTTAGGGGATTCCCTACACAAACGTATGTACGTACAAAACGTACAAAAATGTAAACAGTGCATAGTCTAAAGCGATATTACTATAGCTTAAAGAATAAACAAACTTGACGGATATTGTTTAATCAACATACATTTAATATTTCTAGCAATTAATTATTACAGTCTAATTTACGATGAGAAATGTAAATACTTCATAGCTGGCATCAGCTATTGTTTTAATACAAGTTTCATGCAAGTAGAATTCCACGATAAATAACATTATAATTCAGTAACAATATAGCAAATAGACAATACGCCTTTATACCTTTTGTGTACTTTGTCACGAATTCGTTTTAAATGGATGTTAATACATATTTGTCCATAATAATATTATCTTAATATTATTATAACAATATCTTTTCTCTTGTTATAGTTACATATATGTTTTCGACAGTTGAAAAACGCCAACTAATAAATATTGCTTTTATTGCCGTGAGTTTTCACAGTTGAAAAACGTAGAAAAACAATTTTTTTTTGTTACAGATATTTTTAGTAAAAACTCAAGGTTAAACAATATTTCGTCTGGAATAATAATTAAGCTGCTATACACATCTATACCAGATTTTCAGCTACACTATTTTGTTGTTATGGCAACCAAAATTATAGTTTATAATAACAGTCAAATCACAACGTGATAATAACTTAAGGCGATTAAATTAGTTAATTATGTGAATAAACCTTTACTAAATTTATGTTTCTATTATACCAATAGCTGCTATAATGACAAAAGGGTTCATATAATTTAATTTTACCTTAGATTTATTAACGAAGATGCGACAAAACAGTGAGGATTTATTTTTGCCAAAAATTAAAGACTTGCCTTTTTATTGTAGTACGAATATGGTGTAAACGAGCTACCAATTGCAATTCTTTCCCTGCCCACCCTTTTCTTATTAGGAAAGGATGGGAAGGGGAAGTAGATTTGGTGGAAGAGGGGACGCACAGGAAGGGCAAATATCCTCTTTCTGTGCGTCCCCTTTTCCGTTAACTAAAAGTAGGCAACGCATCTGCATTTGCGGATGTCTATGGGCAACAGTCAATATAAAAAATATTCCATAAGAAGTTTGCAGATGTGCTACCTACATTTAATGGATACGTGCAATGTGTGGAGGGATGACAACTGAAAATATGATTTTATAAAACTTTTAGACAGTGTAAACTCACAAACTGTTTGTTCTGTGTTGTTGTTTTCAAAACATTGCGAAAAAGAATTTTAGACATATTTTTATATCGTAGTTGATATAAAGTTTAGATTAAAGCGGATTACAGTAATGAAAATAATAATTCAACGCTTATGACTGTTTAAGTGACTCATTCCTTATAGAGACATAGCATAATAATGCTCAAGATATTAAAAACACATTAGCGTCATTTTGTACGCAATAGCAATAGTGTAGAGGCAAAGAAAGGAATCCACTAAAGTCAAGTAAACGTTCAAATATATATCTATAAAGGTAGAGTATATATTTTAAGAAGAACTATATAATTGAAAAAAAAAATTAAAATTTTTGCCCTGTGCGCTGTTTATCTACAATCCCGGTAACCATCCTTCCATTCTTATTACTTTTTTTCATAATGTGTCCTTCATTCTTTCGCATAATTCAATGTGAAGGTAATTATTTTATCTAGCCATTACTCCGCCACGAGCACAACATTAATAATTCCCTTTAATACCAAACATAAGCTGCAATGTAAAATTGAATTGATTTGATTTTTGACTATGGTACGTTACGATAAAATCTTTGCTAATGAAATTCCTTACTAACTTAGGTTTTTTAAAGGAGAATGTAAAAAAAAATTAACTTGCTTTGAATAATATACTTTAATAAATAATTTAGACAAGATCTAATGACACTGGGATTGATTAATCTTCGGATTCTATTTCATAACTGGCATCTATTGTACGTTGCAAGTCAAAGACAGTTATTGACTCGACATCATTTGAACCTCCTATGCGCACTTTTACTGCTCCCGTAGGGAAAAATCTGCTAGAAAATGTAACTTCACCATTACCGAAGAATAATTCGATCGAGCTAGCATCAATGTATGCTTTCAAATGTAATTTATCACTTTCAGGTCTCCATTTAGTACGACGAACGCCATCTTTGCCTCCGCGATTTAATGTCACTAGACCTCTTTGGTAGTTGTAACTGATTAAAACACTGTTTGATGCATTCGATGATTCGATCAATATATCTAAATCATTGTTTGGCGATGATTTGATATGAATCTCTGCAGCTTTATCTCTTAGCCTGATAACAGCACCAGCTCGTGCCCTTCCAGAGAAACGTGTTCGTCCTCTAAGTGACGCTATTTCTTTTACAGGTCTTTGAATTAGGCGATTATTTTTGTCAAGTGATAGCACTCTAGGCATTGTCATTTGACCAGTAAAACCGTCCTCAGCTTCTACATAGTTTTGGTCCCACATATCCATCCAAGCAATTAGTATCCTTCGTTTTGCTTTGTCTAAAATAGTTTGTGTAGCATAGAAATCGTGGCCATGATCCAATTCAACAAATTCCGTTATAGGAGTAAACATATTAGTCTTATAATCAAAATTTCCGACAATATAACCGGTCTGATATAAGTTCCTGTATTTATATCCAGATGGCTGTATTCCTTGGGGAGAAAATAAAAGAACGAAACGACCATCTAGTTCAAAGAAATCAGGACATTCCCACATGTATCCCAGCGATCCGTCAGATTCATCCAAAATTGATGCGAAGTTCCATTGCGTTTTATCTTTAGAAGTGTAAAGAAGTGCTCGCCCCAAAGTACTATTGGTCTCATTATCATGAAAAGAGTTTCCTAACACCATATAGTACGTTTTTCCGTACTTCCAAACTTTCGGATCTCGAAAATCTGGCTGATATTCAGTTCCATTTATGATTGGATTGATCAATTGTTTTGTAACATTAATTCCATTTGTACTTATAGCAAGTACTTGGTGTTGTTGATGGTCAGGATATTGATCTGGATTGTTCACATTGCCGGTATAATATAGATACAGTTTATCATTCTCAACTATAGCGCTTCCGGAAAATACGCCACCTTGATCATACCATTGATCTGGGTACATTGCAATAGGTAAATGTTCCCAACGGAAAAGGTCCTTACTTTTGGCATGACCCCAGTGCGCTATTCCAGGTACAAGACTGCTATTCGGATTAAATTGATAAAATAGATGGTATTCATTTCTGTACTCACTGAAGCCATTGGGATCGTTCATCCATCCATACGGCGGGGCCAAGTGGTACCGTGGATAATATCTATCGTTGACATCCGCGGTAGCTCTGTAACAAATCAGGATAAATATGAAAAACTTCGTTGGTAACATTTTCACGCTGCACACGAGCTGCAGGAAAATATATTTTGTAACAGACTACTTCAACTCGCGGATTCTTTTTATATAGTCTCAATGTCATGTATCTTACTATTGTTCTTTAAATGCTATATACTTTGCTACGGTCTAATGTATAAAAGTATAATGGAATAAATTTTGTCGTGTAAACGATTGTTGAATATTGTCATTTAAATTTTACATAATGTTGACTTGGATGCTATACAAATAATATTTGCATTTCCTGTTAAACAAATATTAAATGGTACATTTAATAACGTCATGCTAGTGTTTTTGGAGTAAAGTCTGAGCTGTTAAATTTTGCTAATTTTTTACATGTGAAGACGGCGTAATAAAATGCCTAAATCTAAACTGAAATAAAAGTTAAAAAATTACGATTTCTGGTAAGACCCAAGATTAAAACAGTCAGAAAAGTATGATTTTGTTTCAATTCAAACATTTACCACTATTATGTACTATATTTCGAGATGGTACTACAATTATATGCACATGGTAAAGATTAATTAACAGACTGTTACATTATTTTAAGTAAATAATTAAAGTTGTTTTTTTTAAGGAATTGAAATCATTAATTTACGTTAATTAAAAAATAAATTTATCTTCTTAAAAACAATGTTACTCGAATATTTATCGTAATTTACCGTGTTTATGAAATAAATGGAATTTACCATCAATCATATCATTAAATCATAAGATATAAACAAAGATATCATAACTTTTCGGACTTCTACTGCAGCCATTTGGTAAATCTCTAAATTACAAATGCGAAGGTTTAGATGTTTGGATGGATGTTTGTTAGAAGGTATCTTCAAATGTCGCTGAAATTTGGCATAGACGTAGAATATAGTCTGGAAAAACGCTTAGACTGCTAGTGAAGAAGAAGCGAGCGTATCACCATCTCAAAGGCCGGCAACGCATCTGCGATTCCTCTGGTATTGCAGATGTCCATTGGCGTCGATGAACACCTTGGTGTTCCCGCTGCTCTTTTGCCCCCTTCTCTTATAAAAAAAAGAAGTTTTATTGAAACTCCGCACGGACGTAGTTTTTCTTAGATAGTAATATCTTATATATAAAATTCTCGTGTCACAATGTTCGTTCCCGTACTCCTCCAAAATGGCTTGACCGATTATCATGAAATTTTGCGAGCATATTGAGTAAGTCTGAGAATCGGCCAACATCTATTTTTCATACCCCTATTAAGTTTTTTTTAACTGCGCGCGGACGAAGTCGCGGGCGACAGCTAGTATTCTTATATTTTTAGCATAGTCAATAAAATATCTGCATGGTGAAAACCGTTTCTATTCGGAAAGTTTAATAATTCATTAATTGTAAACAAAATCAGTCAACCAACCTTTGACGATCCGTTTTTGTTAGCTCTTTATTAACGCAGCAAAATATCCATGACCTGAAATAGAGATGGACAAAATAAATTCAATTCACATATATTGAAAGTGCTCTTGAGCCACCGATCAGATTTCTTTTTAGCCGATTTCAATAAGAACGAGGTTATCAATTCGACTGTATTTTTTTATGTGTGTTACCGCGTACCTGCTGCTCTGATTTTGATAAAAAAATAATCGAGAGGTAGGTGCTTGTAGGTGGGTCCCAATTTTTTTATTCATTTTTAAAATTACTAGAAGATTAGTAGTTTTTGAGTTTAACTATAAAACGCGTTGCGAAAATTAGGACATTTTTGTTTTCATCGCTTACGTAGGCTAAACCATAGGACCTATATAAAAATGAGAAATGGAAGAATTGTAGCTTGTTAAATGTGCTAAATAAAAGTCCGCAATAGCATTAATCTATCTATTATAGTTATCTCACAATAACCATTTATTTCTTTAGAAACATCAATTATATTCATGCCCCATTTCTGACGCTATTATTAATTATTTCTTTGTTTGAAAGATGAGAGGTTATCAGCTGCATTGTAAATTAATTTTTGAATTGAAGTAAATATATACATATTTAATAGGAAAGTCCTTTTTGACTTATTTCCGTCCTCGTACGTATTAAGAAAATTAGGAATCGAACTTCAAATTCACTAAAAATCAAGAAATAAACAAACATTTTAAGAAAAAAAGAAAGCCAACTTCAAAAAAAGCAATGTCAAACAAAATGCACTAACAAGTAACAAAATAATGTCATGAAAACCCTAGAAATTAAAAAAGTTCTATCCTTGTAAAATGTCTATACTGTATAATTATTGTTATTTTGAAGTCGGTTTCGCTTAGGTAGGAACATAAACGTAACTAGGTCTAAGACATCTCAGATATAAAATGTCATTTATTTACCTTGGCCGACACCGATATCCTATGACCATTGCCACCCGGACGAAACCGGGGCGGTTCGCTAGCTAAACAATAATGTAGAAATAATTTTATAGACTTGTTTAGATTGCAAGTAGTATTAGAAATCAACACAGAGGTCAATTATGGCGGAAATAACTATGATCATTTTAATCTCTGCGGAAAAAAGTAACCTTTGTAAAAATGTAATCTAATAAATAAATAAATAAACGAATATTAATTGATTTATCTTTATCTAATTTTAATGTTTGCAATATTACAGTGGGTGCCGACTGACGTGACTGATATAAATTATCATCCCATGCTTTCTAATTGACAAAACAGAGACAGCAATATGTATAAATGACAAAAAACATTGTTATCTCTGGTTTTTTTTAAGAGAATGACAGAGATGATTATATATTTAGTCGTGCGTTTCGGCAGCGGATAGTGACCGTCAGAGGTTAATAACATTGCATTTCGTCTGTAATACTGTGACGTCATTCGATGTATTACGAGACAGAATGCTTAATTTGTTGCTTATAAAATAAAATAATAAATTCAACTCACCTAAGCGTTTGTGTGAATGACTTCATATTAAATTAATACATCGAACACGAATTATTTTATAATTAAAACAAAAAAGACGAACACATTGTGTGAACACACAATCTGTTCACAACTCTTGTGCGAATTGGCATTTTGCTCGTTGTCGATGACTTATCGCGTAACTCGGGCGGTCAATGACACTACACGGAATAGTATTCCTCAAATTACGAAATGTTCTATTTTTATATGGCTGTTAAATAAGCTGGAGGTTATCAGGTTTAGTTTTATAGTATGTAATAAACTTTAATTATTGTCTTTATTTATAAACTTTATATACTTTAACAATGCATTTGATATAATCACAACCTTATGAACATTACGACTAATTTTAAACATACAGTCGGAATCGACCGGATCATAGATACCTCAATTCATATCTAACAGGAAATGGATCCCGTTGGATATGAATTGAGGCATCTAAGATCCGGTTCCTAGAATAAGGCTAGTGCAAATTATCTCATTTGAATTAAAACAATGGATCTTAATACTTAAGCCGTATGGTTTAAATTCGTTTATTATTGTGTGCAATTATTATATTAAGCAGCGTAACCTAGTGGAAAGTGATCATGACTCACAAAGAGGTCTATGTTTTTTTAACTCAAATCATGCACCATTGTTCCTTATAATAATAATAATAATGCATTTATTGCATTCCTTTTTTGAACATTGACATAAGCTTTTTGGGACTATTATATAAAAAAACATATAAGTCCTACTAATACAGATTGAAATACAAAAAAAAAATTAACGAAAAATTTTGGAATTCACTGTTGTGTTTTTGACATATGTTAAAATTTAAAGGACGGGATTCGAACCAATAACCACTAGACTGGTAATCCGTACCTTTAAACAAATAACCATTAGGCTATAGTCGTTTCTATTCTCTATTGACTCAGGTGACTTACAAAATTACATTTACACTTAATTTCACGTAGATAAGTAAAGAAGATAATGTACTTAGTTACCAAACAACTTAATTTTCAGTTGAAATGCTATTATTTCATGCCTTTATAATATTGTATCGTACATGTTTATTTCAAGTACAAGAGCGTTGGTGGCTCAGGGGTTAAGCACTTGACTTGCAATCTGCATGTCCTGGCTTCGAATCCCGTCATGTACCAATGTACCAATGAAAACATCGTGATGCAACCTGCACATATCTGAGAAGAAATTCAAAGATATGTGTGAAGTCAACCAACCCGCACTGGGCTATCGTGGTTGACTATGGCCTAGTCACCCCTACCTTGGGGTGGGCTTCGAGCCCCTCAATGGGGACGTATAGTGAGCTGATGATGATGATGATCATACATAGTAGGTGATAGTTAAAAAGCCTTAATTAGTAAATCAAGTGTACTGCCAGTACCAGACGTCTACATGCAAAGGAGCAATGCATGTGTTTTACATTGCACAGAACTAGAAATCTCCTTAAATAAAGTTTAATCTTGAGATAGTGCATTGATGTTGTTTTAAGTATAATATAATTTTTATTTCTTTTCCCAAGTAAAAAATTTTCTTTATTTCTTGTGTACTCTGTTTCCTGTAGATACGGATTTTATATTTGAAAGGTTTAGGTTAAGTTGGGTCAGAGTACGTTTAATTACAACAATGCTCAGACTCATTCTATGAATTTCAATTATACGAGTATATTATGAAAGGCTTAATAGTGCAAAAGATTTTTTCAACATCCGAAAAATAATAAAGCACGTCGAGTTATTGTTGCTTTAAGATCACTCTCCCTAAATAAATCTGATTCTGAAAAGGATTGTACATATAAATTAATAATGTACAGTCGAACCTGCATACGCGAGAAAACTCTATAAACGAGAGTCATAACCCGGTCCTGACGAACGACCTCTATAAATTAGAAACTCCGGTGGGAGAGAAACATCTGTATGCGAGAAAAAAATCGTGGAATGTAACTTATCCGGGTTCGACTGTATATATGTAGTTTCTCAGCTCTCTTCATATTAATGGTAACAATTTTCCCCTCCTATCGTAAACTTTTAAGATCTTGGCAAGTTTTATCCTTTTACTGTTATACTCTGTGAAGAACCCTTATTATGTTTGACGTTAAGTTGTTACAAATAGTAAGCTTGGAGGAATAAAACAACCCCACGTCACATTTACTTACTGATCACGTGGTCGTGCGTTCGAATCCCGCTATTTGTCTATTGTCTTGAACCATACCCAAGCACAAGCTTAAGTCATTTCAAGTAGTTTACTTGGAATGACTACATGAAATATATATTTTAATATAAATAATAACCTTATGTTAAGAACGTACGAAATAACCACGTCGCTGTTACTGTAATAAAATGTAATAATTAATCATTATTTTTCAAACAAAACCATTTATGCGTAACAAAAAGCCGCTGGCAATATATAACACGCAACAAAAATATTAAACTTTTGATTTATGCGCCGCTGATACCCTTTGCTTTGCTGTATAGAATACAAAAGCAAAAGGGGTTCTTTCCGATAAAAATATATTGACAAAGTTGGTTTCTTTTTGCACAGTTTTTGCCCCCTTCTCTTAAAAAAAAAAACAAAAAAAAACTCCTGTTGCTTGAATTGGCCGGCTGCTTCTAACTGAAATAAAAATAAAACTGCACAACTTATCTACATAATTAAAATTAACATTCTTCATTAAATATCTACTTAACCACATGTACGCAAATTTCCATTCTCACATTCCGTAGTCCTTAAAACGAATGGCTTATTTAAACGCCCAACATATTTTTAGCAAATATCTAAGTATGAAAAATAATAAGTAATGCATTTATTTCTTGTAGTGAACACAGTCCTCCATAGCACTTAGGGCAATGAAATTATTTTTAGATTGGCAGCGTTCAGTATAATCCTAACAAAGCGTTCTGTATTTCTGAGTGACGACGGCCACTTCTGTTTGATTGCTTTGGGATTCAATTTGTGAAAGAACCTCTTACCACCGACGCGACGGTGAAAGTGTTAAAGAAAGGATGTGAATAAAACCATTTAAAAATGAAATGGTAAACTCAATACACACTAATATTAAGTAAAAATTATGTTTATTAATACCTTAATACATAACCTAATCATAATTTAAAAAAAAAAAAAACAGAACAATGACTGAGGTTCCAATGGACGAAATAACGCCATCTATTGTCTACGTTTTAAAACAAAGCTTTTATTTTTTTATTCAAACTAGGCAAACTGTTATGTTATATGTAACACTTTCTTATATAAGAATATACTAGAAAATAAATAAAAAGCGAATGAGATTTGAATTCGTTATTTGCACTATTTTTTAAAATTGCACCTCTCACGTCCACTACATTTGTGTGTTCTTTCTTCTAAACAATAGCCTCTTGTCACACGCTCTTGTAATCCAGACATTTAATATCTTACCTAGTGGAACAAAACCCTTTTTTTAATTAACTGGTGCGGTGAAATGACCCGAAGTGGGTCTTGGTCTCCTATAACAAGATTCTTACCACGTTCCTTTGCCTTCTGCCAACAATCTTGGACATTCAGTCGTCCCTTAAGTTGTACTCAACCTGTACATTCCAATTATTTAAATTTTATAATTAAAATTTTAGCATGATAAACTATTAAATTTGTAGATTTTCTCAACATTGATAGGTGGGGACAATATAATCTTAATTCAATAGAATAAAACATAACTTTAGAATTGAAACTTGGAGTTACTTACAAAGCTTAAGTACTTTTAGTTCAGTCTACGAGGGGTGAGACTGACAACAATATAGGAGATTAAAAAAAATATATTTATTTACTTATTTATAATACGTTTTTAACCTTGGGATTAGAACTAAGTCCCACAAAACTATTTAAAATAATTTGACTGCAGTATCAAAAAATAACTTTCGTTCGTTAAATTAAATTAAGTTAAATAAAATAAATAAATAATTAATGTAACTCATTAACAATGCGTAATAGAAATTAACCTTATTGTTAACTTTTATTCTAAATAAAAAATGCAAAAAAAAAACAAATTTGTAAAATCAACTGTACTTTATTATAATCTCTTTTATAGATGAATAACATCCAGAAATTAAAACTAATAAATAGAACAACAATAGCAATGTATTCTTCCAAAGAATATATTTGAATTTTCCCAAGCCCCGATCCCATTTGTGCACGGTTTCGACGACTATCGGAATAAACAGGCCCAAAGTTGAGAAGAATATAGCTCCTACGAGGCCTATTAAAAGTTCCAAATCCGGCACAGCTACGGCCAAGATAACTGAAAACAATTTCACCAATTTGAAACAACTGTCTATTTATCAATGGGAATTCAGAACAAAAGAGTAAACTTTTTACTAAAGTTAATTATAGTTTATCTATCTATACAGAATGGTCTGTATGTATATCGAAAAAAAAAAATTTCACGCACATTATTTATTTGCGCTAGTTTTAACGAAAAGCAATTCTTAAAATTTCTGTCTGACTATCTGTCTGTCTACCGTCAAGTGCGTCTTCCGAGTAATCTTGGCAGATTTGGACAGGACTTAATACGATCAGAATTTTTAATTGTTTGAAATACAAAATGAAATAGATTTGTAAAGATGTAAAGAATGGCAAGGCTTTTCGCTTTAACGGTTTCTCAAAGCGTAATCAAAAACGAAGCAACATATACTCTACCAACCTGTTAAAGCAACGCTGATTGTTCTAAGAATTATTTGTCCGGTGTTGTGAAATTTCTGTTTCATGGAATCCTTTATACGGGTCCATATAATATCCATCGGAGCGTACATTTGCAGACAATATGTGAAATAAACTGCCGTCGCCACCATTACTTTTGCTATCAGAGCTAATCTGAAACATATAGTAGTACCTCGACTTTAGTTGGCACATTGGGTATAATAGTACCTATGTTATCGACGTGCCAAGTCATGCCAGCTACAACGAAAGTTTAAAATTATATAAATAACTAGCTTTTACCCGCGACTCCGTCCGCGTGGAATTAAAATAAAATGCACACAAGATAAAAAAGTTCCTATGTCCGT
>DWHV01000236.1:0-12441 GCA_018248035.1 Papilio joanae | reverse complement strand
ATCGTGCTTTACGCGGTCAAACGCTTTTTCATAGTCGATAAAACATAGAATTACATCAATTTGCATATCACGGCATTTTTGTACCAGAACATTAAGAGCAAACAGTGCTTCACGGGTACCCATACCTGACCGGAAACCAAACTGACTTTCACCTAACTGTTCGTCACATTTTGATCTTATCCTGTTGTGGATGATAGCCAAAAATATCTTAAGTACATGACTCATAAGACTGATGGTGCGGTATTCCGAACATTTTCTAGCGTTAGCTTTTTTCGGCAGAGTAATAAATGTAGACTCCAGCCAGTCATTGGGAAGATCGCCTGAGTCGTAGATCTGATTAAAGAGTCGCGTTAGTATATCCACATATCCGTCTTCTAATAGCTTCAGGATTTCAACTGGTACGTTGTCTGGGCCTAACGCTTTTCCTGTTTTAGCTGATCTTAACACTTGTTTCACTTCCGATGTCAGTATGGGCGGTCCGGTGTCATCAGTTGTTAAACCATGTATACTTCTAGAAGTGTCATCAAACATTTGCACGATGTATTCGCGCCATGTATGTTTCTTACTCTCCTGGTCAACAAGGAAATTGCCTCGGTCGTCACATAATAAGTTAAGGTTCGGTTTTTTATTCATACCCGCGAACTCTTTAACTTCTTTGTGTAAATTGAAATTATCGTGCTTACGCAGAAGAAGTTCCATGCGGTCACACTTGTCTTTATAGAATTTATCCCGAGCGAATTTAATTTTTTGGTTTATAAGTTTATCCAACTCTACGTATTTTCTGTGATTTGTGGCTTTATAAGTTCTGCGTTCTTCCATCAGCTCCAAAATTTCATCCGTCATCCATTTCTGTTTCTTTCTAGGATGGTTTGGTGCTAATACGGATTCACAAATATCGCCAACCTTACGTTTTAAACTTGTCCACGTTTTTTCGGGACACGTTGTCTTAACCAACTCTTTTTCTGCCCACTGATTTATAGAATTCGATACTGCTGTTCTTTCATCTTTCTTGTATCAATAAATTGTTTTTTAGGGTTATTTTTAATGCGTTTAAATTTACATTGCATTGTCACAACCACTGGGTTGTGATCGGACTTAATATCAGCTCCCGGATATGTAAGGGCATTCTTAATAGAATTCCGAAACCTTTGGTTCACAATAACGTAATCTATTTGGTTCCGTACTATGTGGCTCGGTTTGTGTCTCGGTGACGTCCAGGTGTATAAGCGACGTGGATGTAACTTGAAGAGAGTGTTTGTAATGGTGAGTCCTTTATCTTGACAAAAATCGACTAATAGGTCTCCTCTGTCGTTTCTATCACCAAGACCGTAAGATCCCGTTACTCCCGGTACTGGCATTGACCCTACTTTCGCATTAAAATCTCCTATTATCAAGTTTATTTCGTGTCTTTTTGTGTACTGCATTAAAGTGTCTATTTGCCCATAAAGCTCTTCAATCTCAGCCAGAGGTTTTTCTGCAGTAGGAGCATAAACTGTTATTATGTTAATATTTACTGGATATGCACTTAGCTGAATAAGCATAGCGCGGTTTGATAGTGGCAGAAAATTTGTGACAGAGTTGGAAATTATTTTACTCATGAGGATCCCAACCCCATATGATTCGAAATTCTGGTCATTGCCAGAGTAATAAAGGACTTTTCCTTCGGCAGTAAGGTGTTTTCCTTGACCAGGCCATTTCGTATCACTTATACCCAGTATATCGATTTGCAGGCGATCCATCTTTTTTATTATGTTCGAAAGTTTTCCAGGCTGCTGCATACCTCTAACATTCCATGTCGCTATCTTTATCTTTCTCATTTTTGTCCTTCCGGGGATTCTTAGCACCCCTGTCCCATTCAAGGGACGCCGGAGACTCGGGGCCATATCTTTCTTTGTCCTATTCATTAAGCTGACTACTAGGGAAAAATAATGACGGTGGTATCCCGTTGCCTTCCGTCATCGCAGTGCCGTGACCGTCGTACCGAAGATGTCGGCTGCGCCCACAGGTATCTTGCATGAGCCCTTTAAGCTACTAAAGCCTAGGCCTTATGCAAGTACTCGGGTTGCTGCTTCCAACCCAAGGTCATAAAAACTACGCCCTTATGACAAGGCTCGCCTCCTCCGCTAGTTCCGCCGACTTCTGCTTTGCAAACATCTTCGCCATTACCACCGTTGAGGTCTTCACCTGTAACCCTAGGCAGGGAGCCGTGTTATACCCCACAGCACTGGGTCCTTCAGCTGAACTTAGTCATCAACACCTCCCGACCTACTGGAAGATGCGATGTCCACCCCCGCGATGTGGACGCGCCAGAGAAGAATTACTTAAGTGGACGGTATAGAATTTAGCTCTACTGTCCCTTAAGCCGGGTTAACGAACTTGTTTATGCCCAAGCCCGAAGGCCCGAAGAAAAATGTTACTTTATTCAATTTAAAATGTAATAAAGATTTCATCCGAAAGTCAGTGCTCTTGATTAGTGTCGGGACCAGTTCTCAGAAACCCGCGGACGAAAGCAATCCGTTGAAGTTTATTATTCCTTTGTTATTTGCGTATTATACTCGTAGATGAGATGGAATTTAATTAGGTTCCTTACAACAAATTACTTACGTTGCAGACGGATAATTAAAAGGAGTTTTGTTAGTAAGCCCGAAGGCTAATTGCATCGTGGGAGTAGCACTGCATAAACTCACTTACCAAAATCACAGTCAGTTGACGGAGCAGTAAATCAGTGTAAAATAGCCTGGCTGGTTGCTTTCTTTAAATTTATTTTAATTTTAATTATCATACTTATCTAATTTTTATTTTATATTAATTTAAATTTATTTTAATTTTAATTATCATACTTATCTAATTTTATTTTATATCAATTTAAATTAACTTTTTTGATCCCACAGTCAAATTATTTTATATAATTTTGTGGGACATAGTTCTATTTAAGGTTATTATTGTATTGTAAATAAATAAATAAATAAATAAATAAATAAATAATTTCAGTAAATGAGAATTTTTTCACATGTTTTTATTGTTTGGTAAAATATTTTGTACCTGCGAGTAGGTTGCTGGGTCTGGTTCTCTTATTTATTTAATAATACATATACATTTTTAATGTTATCCTAATTACAGCTCCTGTACAAATTATAATGACCGTATTTTTCCTACGTGACAAACAAAAGTACTAATGCATGTATACTTAGTATATATATCTGTCTGACTTTAGAAAGAAGATTTGATGTGTTTAATTTTCTTGTTACTAATTTCTGATGTATTTTGTTCGTTGGTAAAGATAATATAATCACATGATAGGGACGGACCACACAAAATGCAGTTTTATTGCTATAGCTTGAAACTATCCCTGAATCCTTCCTGTCGTAAAAAAGGCACAAAAACTGGCAGGCATGACTCAAGTGATCAATAAATCAGTCGCCATAGCTGGCCGACGACATCTGTACAGCACGCCCTCTGTATCCCTTTACAGTACCAAGTAACCAAATGTTTATACTAAAAACACCATAATTTTTAAATATTTCTTTACAGGCGTTGCAAATAATTCTGCCTCTTAAAATATAAAAAGAAAATTACACGACGAAACTGAACGACATAATATCAATAATCAAACAAACCAAACCTCTGAGCCATGAAACTTGAAGTTTTACAGATATTTCTGATATCAGAAAGGATTTTTCTAAATTTATCCCGTGAATATTTCAAGATGGAAATTTCATACTATCAATCGAATATATAGTTAGGATTTTTAGGTCGTAGCCAGCTATTAGAGAATAAAACACTTTAAAATAATGTATGTAATGTAATGTTTATTTCACTGTGAGAATACTTTAAATAAAATGTAGTTATAATCATGGCGTATTATGTATGTATAAGGAAGGCACACATTTGAAACGGTTTAATACCAATGTAATTTTTCAGACAGACAAACCGTCATGTTACACGGAAAGCTCTCGATTCCTTTGACGTAACTACATTGTCGTCGACACGAATCCTTTGATTTAACTAAATCAAAGGATTCGTGTCGACGACAAT
Source organism: Papilio joanae (assembly GCA_018248035.1). Classification (NCBI taxonomy): domain Eukaryota; kingdom Metazoa; phylum Arthropoda; class Insecta; order Lepidoptera; family Papilionidae; genus Papilio; species Papilio joanae. Next base: position 8,406 of record DWHV01000236.1, on the reverse strand, counting down.
TCGAACAATTCCAATTGTCGCACGACAGCCAATATACGTCGAATGGCCAACGGCATTTTCAAATGCTTTTTATTTTACTCGACAACTAGATTTACAGCAGAGAGATAGATTTATAATAGTTTGCTAACTGCCATTATATAAAGCTTATTTTCATTTCAATAAACTGAGATTTGCTACTATAGGTTAGCAAATTATTATTATAAATAAATAGAAATATATAATGAATTACTGAGTATCCAGTACCCAATAACCAATAAATCCTAATTAGCAGAATTTATATACCATGTTCATCGGGTGAAACGTTTGATCGACTGACACGCGAGGTCTTTCCGAAAAAGGCATATATATGATATTGCATTGAAACATTCTTTGGTATCATTTCTCGTGTTATCTTACTAATATTATCATTACTGTAGTAATCAATATAGAATAAATGTTATATTTTAATAATCTTAGTTTTTAACAAATCATTTTTAAGGGGCTTAATTATTAAAATAATACTTTCTTTGAATACTGACCTAGCAATGATTAATAATTTTTTATATTACAATTAGATTTAGTGCAAAAATAGATAACTACTAAGATGTATTTACTTAGAACAGTCGGCAAAATGTATAGTGGAACTAACATTACACTCTCGAATGATAAAATAATTTGTTACTATATTTAGATTAATGAATTAACTGGTGGTCTAATTTTGGCTTATTGTTTGCATAACTTTATTAACGTAGAGAGTACTTATACGTTGCGCAAAACTATTTCAAAGATTATTCCAGTTGTTCAGTATTTTTAGCCATTCGTACCTAAGTGTATTAATATAACAAACGAAAAAATAAATAAAAGAAGGCAATATTAGTATTTTTTTCAAATAAAATAGTACCTAACTGAGGTGTTATTGTGTTCGCAAGTTATATTTCTAATTATTTAAGAACGAAATGAGATATAATGATTTAAAAGACACATTTTAAACAATAATTATAAAAATAATATTTTCCTAATAACGACGCTGTATCGCTTGTGTTGACATAGATTAAAATCCTTCAAATTCTCTTTAAAAAAACGGAGATAACCTTATGTCAACAAGTGGCACTGCAGTCGAAGCCCACAGCAAAAAGCTTTAGCCACAATGTTTGGCTTGTACTATAAGTACCTGAGAGATTAATTTTCCAGATGGCTTTCCTGTAATGCACTCTCTTTTTGTCAACACAACTGCAACCAGGTAAAAGCTAGAGCACGACATAAAACGTTCCATTATCGAAATTGAAGTGTAGCTAAAGTTATTTTACAACATGATGTATATATTTTAAAATAATTTAAGGTAAAATCACTTTTCACTACATTAAATAATCTGATCGATTGACTTGTTATTTGCTATTACTTTAAGCATGTTACTAAAAAGATACATCGATCATAGAAATTATTAAATTATTTTATGCAATACGTATCACGATATATGCTGTGTGAGTTTTGACTGTAAAAAAAAATAAAGTGATGTCAAAATATTCACATATCACATATCATTTAAAATATTTTTCGGTGGAAAATCTGAAAACGATCTTGCTCTAGGCAGCTGTCCGAATGTCAGTCGAATGGTATATCAGTTAGTAAATACCAATTCAGATGCAAAATCTCATAGAATATTGAGCCTCCAAGGGTAACTGGTACTTAAATAACAATACTATTGTATGCGATTTCTCACAATTATACTAAAGATAAATCAACGCTGATACTTATTTTGATTGTTCTGTCTAAAATGCTAGATTATCACGGTTATTAAACTGAAATAAAATATAAAGATTGTTATTATTGCATAGAGAATTAAATGCTCCGTATTTTAAATATACACGGAAGTGTGCTTTAATTTGTGTTTTTTCTTGTGTAGCTAAAATGTAACTTAATCTTAAATACAGAATAGCAAGTAATTAATATTTATACAATGCTTCGCAATAAAAGGAGCGAAAGGTTAAAACATGTATTCAGCTACCGATCAGATTTAAGCGGCCCTGACAGAACACACCTCTCGCTTTTCCATACCAATACTTCTATGCTTTTGCCGATATATATGTATTTACATTGTAACAGTGCAACAACTTAACTTTTCTACGTTTTCGTATTTTTGTGTAAAAGATTTCGGTCAACGATGTTTTGCAAGTATACAGTGTAGGCTGGCTAGCCTCGTAACCAGTTAGTGCCGGTGCCTTCCACAACATTCTTGACCAAGTTACGATCAGGTGCAAAATACAAGAGGATGCGGGGCTTAAATCTAAAAGTGCAGACTCAACATGTCAACAGAATCAACATGACGACAGCAATAAACCTCGATTAATATTGGAATTATTATTATTAAAATTACAAGTTAGATTTTATTATTATTGTAAATTAGATTACAAAAAATCCATTAATATATTTATAGCTGAGGATTGCATAATATAAATTATATTAATACAATTAACGTCTTTATTTAATAAATATTACTCAATTTAATAAAAAATAAAGTAACTTCATAATAATTAGTATTTTGTGTGTAAAAAATTTTATATAAATTTATTTAAAATACTCAATACTGGTAATAAAACAGCAAAACGCTTTCGTTATCAACATAGGCCACAGTAAAGAGCGGTGTCATCGCAAAAATGGGGGCACGCAACTTGCCATCTATAGGTTTTTGCGTTTAGAACAATCGGACACCGTTAGCGCGCCACATCTCGAACGCGTAAGGAATCACTCGAGCTGACCCACAGTACCCAATACACAGCTAACTACGAGAATATCTACAAGAATTGCACATTGATTCCACTATGGAATATAAAAAAATATTAGGTTACAAAAGAACGGTTATTAAAAATAATCTGGGGTCTCTTAAAACTACTACTATAATATTAATTTATTTTATTTATTCTAGTAAAGGTTTACTTAATAGTACTAATAAAGATATGACTGTAAGGAAAATATGAAAGAACCCTGTATTTGTTCGGTTTTGGTAAACCTTTTCAGTTGTTCTGATTTTCCTTTAACGATGCCCACGTAATTTCTATTTCAATCTCGATCTGGGAAATCAAGCGACTTTTGTTTGCCATTGGGTAAATTTGAATATTGTACGTATAATGTATGTATGTATTCTAATTAGAAACTGGCAACCTATAAAAGGTCATTATAAATAATAAAATACATTGATTTTATGTCTTCGATATTAAACGACTAGCGACAGTCACTGATATAAATATATTGAATCTAAACAGAAAACTTTATACCCCTTTTAAGTAATTGCACGAACGGATAAACGAAAAATTTCACAGCTATAGCTTTAGCTAGTGTGAAGCTTTAGCATGAGAAGTGTTTTAAAAAATATTTGATTATGAATTATGGAACGATAGTTGACCGCAAGTACAAATAAATACATCTATCAAAATCTAATAATAAAAGCTTGTAGTACAGATACGTACCATAGTTGATATTTGCATCACAAAACAAACACAATTGGCTTTGGAACATCAAGTCCTAGAGCGTATTCAATATACTCGTACATAATTGACATATATGTCTGACACTACAAAACGGTACCATGAACATGTTTGGAATTAATGTTGTCATTCGCCTGGTTTCACATCGGCACCGTTGAATTTTTAGTCTTTAACACAAAAGTCGGCCAACCTTAAGTAATACATTTGCATATAATGCTTGTTATGGAATAAGCTGTTACTTCTTTGTAACACAGCAATAAGTATGTTGTCAGGCTGATAATTATAATATATTATGTCATTAAAGATGTCTGCAGTTACCAGTCTAACTAATGATATATAAATAGACTATATTTCTGTTTGTATTTTCTATATAATTTACGTAAACTTGCGGGGAAGCTTATGTAACAAGATTTTAAATGCTATCTGAAAACGAAGAATCACGACTTTTTTAATGAATATAATCCTATCTGTATTTTTAGGTTACTATTTTAGCGTTTTTATGTCGTTACTTATATTAAAACTAGCTGTCGCCTGCAACTTCGCCCGTGCGGAGTCAAAAAAAACTTATTAAGTAGTTCGTTTGTTCTTCCAGACTATGTTCTACATCTTTATCAAATTTCATCAAAATCCGTTGAGCCGTTCTGAAGATACCTCCATCCATATGATTCTTTGAATGATTTAATCGTCAAGAGATCGCTCCCCATCTGTCTAGTTTCACATGTGTTTTTGCATTCAAATATTATCACTTTACAATGCTCTATCTTATTACTTTAACAGACGAAATGACGCAAACATAAATATAAAAGCGATGAAAATGTATATGGCACAACAATATTTTCAATAAATTTTATTAATCTGTAACATAATGAGGAGGACCGGCCGCTAATAACCTCGTGGTTTGTTTTGCAAAATTAATTTGTGCCCAGGAGAAGCTCCAATATAAATAGAAACGCGTTACTACACAGTTCCCAGGGGAATGGGTGTCAGAGGATTATTGTCAGCTGAATCTACAAATATAATCAAGATAATACATGAAACCATATGCTATATTGAATGTGTCAGTTTAAAAGCGCTATTGAAATTTAAAATACTTCGCGGTATTTTGTTTACCTTTAATTACTATACTGTTACCCCGGATTATGAAGTTTATTTTTTCTCCAAAATTATTTTATAATAATGTGGACTCAATTTGAGATTATTTATCGATTTTTTAGATTATTTACTTTTAATTAATAATGAGATATACGAAGGACATTTTGCCAATGAAAAAACAACATATCCCAACCAATTTAAGCCAATATGTCTACGGATTTAGGTATAGATAATAGTTTTCTTTTTCCTTCTATTGTTTTCTGATATTTAAACGAACACACTTTTTAGAATCCGGTCGCCGGGAAAATGCTTACTATTTCATAATCTCTAAGTATAACTCTTTCAAATTATTATTAATTTCATAACTCTAAGTTAATCTCTATCGAAGTTTATTTTATTTTATTCATATTCACATCTATAATTTGTCTTTAAATTATTGTATCCAAATAACTTTCTTTATTTTGCAATATTACAAGAAACAACTCTCCCTTCTACGTTTTAATTCACTTTGTCTTATAAAGTAAATACAATCAAACCATTAACAATACTAATAAAGACGTCCCAGGAGCTACAGCCGTCCCACGCGTTGTTACGTAATATGGTTGAAAAACATTAAATAAGCAATTAATTATCTCAGCACAAATTCAAGTTCAAGTTAAATAAACAAAGCAGCACTTTATACGTTGGAGAAGTCAGTGACAATTAACATTTGAAAGCGTTGGCGGAGTCGATCCTCATCAATTTGTGTTGTCATTCTTAATTCGCCTTGTTATCCGAGTATCAGTTCGTTTTAATTTATTTTTCAATTAGGAATGTTTTTAACTGTGAATTTTTAACTTGAATGTTTAGAACTGAACAGTGTGTAGGCAAAATGTGAAATGTCACACCGTACAGTTCTCAGTGTTGCCTAACTGAAGGTGTGACTGAGGCTTGAATAGCGCATTTGACATGCGACACATAATAGTGACTTTAGTATATCTGCCACGGCCGCACCAGTGAAAATAATCACTCGACTCGACTCTATGCAAAATGGATCGCTACAGTCACGTGGATAGGCGTTAATTGGAAGCGAAATATATCTGACAAAGTGGAGTCTGCGGATTTTGCTGATTGCTGGCGCAATTTAATTCACATGCATTCTCACTTTTAAGTTTAACGTTATAAGTTTCATAATTTAATCAAATAATTTAATCTTATACATAATTCGCATAGATTCTAAAGTCAGGCAACTTGTCTCGATGAGGTTCCGTCTAATAAACTTTTCAAAGAAATAAAAACAAGCTCGTGCAATAAACGTAGCCTTGGTGGAGATTATTCAGTTTTATCGCGTTATTTTTTTATAAGTATGCCGTGTAGCAAATATGAGAATTATTTAATTTAACAATTAAGTTCGTTAGGAAGGATATTAGATCTACTCAGTACATATATAAAAAATCGGTTCAAACTTACATATTCATAAACGGTATACATGTAGCGGGAGGACAAAAAGAAAAAAGGAAAACATTTGTATCGACGGCAACATACCAGTTTCACATACCAATAAAAAGTTTGTGTTACACAAAATGCGATTAATTCGATAACTTGTATTGTGCGGTCGAGACACGCTTGTGACACGGTTGCGACACGGCGAGAGCAAACGTCAGTCGTTACCGCCACACAATTATCAGCGCCAATCGCTGTTACGGGAGTAATTTTTATTAATTAAAACTCGGAACTAGGTTTCATATTTCAATCCGTAGCTTTATAATGATTATTGAAAACAAACATTAGATAAATATTATTCGTGATCTATGATCGATAACAAAGTAATAGCATTTATTATTTAACAAGTGGGATTGAGTGAATTAGAAACAGTAACGACGAATTTATTTTTTAGAACTCTTTTATTAACTTCGTTCACCACGATCCGGAAATATTATTAAATGTAATTGATGATAAAATCTCGATATTAAATCCCTAGAGAAATTGTAAGAAAAGAAAATATTGAAATCAAATATTTTTTTAATCAGAATAAGCTAGAAGCCGTTGAAGGTCGAATACAGACGACGGCAGTTATGAAAACTTTCCTACAAATAGTACTTACTTAAGCTGAAGATAAAAATTTAAATGGCTGTTATAGCAATTTAGGATTTATTAGAATTTATGGATTGGATGTAAGCATAAATAGTGGTCGTTACGTAGTAAAACTTCACACAAATATTTGAATGTTCTCGATAATATGTGCAAGTTGCATCACCATGCTTTCCTATATCACAATATTATGTCCGGTATCTTAGCATCTGATATCTAAATACGTATATGTATTGGAGAGAAAATCTGATTTATAAGAGCATACTGTGATTGATACGGGGTTAACTGCAGGTAAACTAGATACTCGGCAATAATCTCAAGGTTAAAATGTAAATAACAATTACAATCTTTGCTCGGGAGTTAAATAAAACAGTGAGATAGGTATCTTTAATTTAATCTTGTTACAGATTTCGCGTTACACCGCAAAGTAGATCTTAACTGACATTATTAACTGGGACCTTGTTCACATTATCATGTTTCCATATCTGCATTAGGATCCTTTAGCAAAGTTGTATAAATTTAAAATTTATTTAACACTTTTATAACAAATAATGCTTTCCAGTTATGCGGTTACGATAGGTTCTAGTAACATATTTTAATTACTTTAACGACTTGCGATGGTAAAGAGCGCTTAATAATTGGAAGGTTACTGTTGTAAGTCCAATTTAATAAATCTTAATATTATTGTACATTATTAATGTCGTGTTAAATTAATAATATTTACCTCACCCCTAATGGATGTAAAATAATGAATGTAATAATAATAATTATGAACAATATTGCAGTTGTTCCCCTCGTCTCTTTTGTGTGCAAGGTCAACATTGCACGAGCTAAAGCCTGACCGTTGTACGTACAAAATGATTAAGTTACTCGTGTAACAAACAGGAAGCGTCTGTTCCTATGGCAGCTTACAAACAGTAAACTTGTAATTTGAACGCGCTTTAATTGTTTTCAATGAGCTTCTTATTATTTGTTTTAATTTTTTATTGTTTAATAGAATAGTGACCCTGATTATTATATTTGATGGCATATTTGAAAAATATAGATTTCTTACATACAACAAAGTAATTAAATACAACTCGTTGAAGTCTTTTGTATCAGTGTTAATCATCAGTTATTATAATTTGAGCGAGATTAATAAGCATTAAGTATTACATGAAAAAAAATTGAGCGTTTTTCGTATCGATAAAGTTTACACGTCATGTTTAAAAGTAAACAAACCAGTTGCTTAAAACACTTAATATTTAAACCTATACTTTGACTTTTAAAAGGCTTTTCTCTATAGAGAACGAATTTATGTAAACAGAAAATAATTAATGTAATATACCATACAAATGGCAAAAGTCCGATCGACGAGAATGTTATAAACTCGTACCATTATTTATTTTTACAGAGAAATATGAAATAAACACTTAAAACAAATAGGTTACATAGGAGTTTTTACATAAATTAAGTGATGTTAAAAATCGTGCAATTCGTTACAAAGTAACCGTGGGGCGAGGGTTTTGTATCGTTTCGGTTGGGGTCATAGTCGCTCATACGCCGCGTCCACCACACGCAGCGCCGCGCAAAACGGACAACACGACGACCTTCGTTCACTCTCCACGGCCGACGCCGAGACAACATATGTACATTCGATGGAACCAGTCTTTTGTAATAACCTTTGAATGTATTTTATAACTTTATAACTGATATTATGTTTTCTTATATTGCAAAAAGTAACTGATACTATATAAATTTTGATTATCTATTCATTTAAATTATTTCCTTAAATATAATACAT